>VMDO01021246.1:0-35818 GCA_007922755.1 Pedetes capensis
ACAAGCTCAGAAAGAGAAACAACACATGTTCTCACTCATATGAGAGAGCTGACTCAAAATTACAAGAAGGAAAAATCCTACTCAAAGGTCAGATCACATTAAAAAGGGGGGGAGGGAAGATAAGAATGAGGTCAATATAAATGGACTAGAAATCGCATGTAATTGTTCTAACAAGATAGAAACAAAGACCACTACAGGACAAGTTTCTATCTTAAACAGAAATGGAACCCAAGGACATATAGAAAAATACTATATAGTAAAAGATAGAGAAGACTTGGATGGGAAACTTAGATGGGAAGGAGGGAAAGGGGGAAACATAGAGGAGGGTAAGGGATAACCTATATGAATAATGCTTATCAAATTGCATATATGAAAATTGCCACAATGAAAAGCATGTCAAAATGAATCACATTATGATGTACGTTAAAAATTTCTAATAAAAAAAAAAAGAATGGCAAGAATAATACAAGAAAAAAAAAGAATGGCTTTTTGTTCAAAAATAAACATGGATAGATTTTGTTTTTAAGGATTATAAAAGGTTTGTGGAATTCTTGTGTGGTCCAATCTGGTTGTAATTAGATGAATTTGTTTATAAAATTTTACTATAAATTAGCTTTAATATTAATAGTACACTGACACAAAAAGATTTTGGTATTCTCTGATAACTTAAAAGTTTTCTTGGAGTATTGGTTGGAGAACATGAAGGGTTTTTATTGATGTTGTTTTGTGGGTTTCTTTCTCTTCCTTTCTTTTTAGCTTTCTTTCTTTCTAGCAGTTGGCTTAGGAAACAAAGATTTTGTGTTTTATCAAGTCAATTTTCGTGCTTTATGTTGCCTTTTATTAGGCCTTTGATTACTCAAGAAAACTGAGTGTTCTGAATATTAAAAGAGCTAAGTTGTTGTTCATAACTATGTAACCTTCTGTTTGCCTTTAAAGAAGATTGTGTTTAGTCAAGTATTTCAAGCATTTTGAGAGACTTCTCAAAATTGAATTTTAAAATTAAAAAATTTTCAACTACAAGTTGAATTTGAGATTTTCTAAGTCTTTACAGGAGGTATTTCTAACTTGTAAAAGAAAACCATCAAATAAATTGGGCTAGAGGCTGTAGCTGTAGCTTAGTGGTGGGGGTATGTGCTTAGCATGCATGAGGCCCTGGATTCAATCTTCAGTACCAAATAATAATAATAATTAGTTAATCATGTTTATTTTATATGTTAAATTATATGGATGTTGTTGTTGTTAGGTGCCGTCGAGTCGGTATCCGACTCATAGCGACCCTCTATACAACAGGGGAAACACTATTGTCAGTGCTTCTCTGCTGTGCATAGGGTTTTCAATGGCAGATTGATTTTTGGGAGGGGGTTGCCAGGTCCTTCTCCCAAGCCTACAGCTTCTGGTGTTCCCAGGCGGTCTCCCATCCAGGTACTAACCAGGCCCGACCCTGCTTAGCTTCTGAGATCTGACGGGATCCGATGCCACAGGGCTATAGCTGCAGGCTAAATTATATGGATAGCATTATCAAATTTTAAGTGGTGGTCACTTTTTAAGTTATATTTGTAGGTATATTATTGGTATGAGTATTTCAAAATTATATGAGATTCTCAGAAATCCATTATCAGTCATAATTGTGATAAGTACATTAAAATGTCATAGAAATAATAACAATACTTTTTTCCTTGTGAGTTGCATCATTATCATAATGAAGTCACATTAGATCATTAACCATGGTCAATTTAAGTTTTATTATCTACAGTCATTTGCTTTATTCTGATGCTTTTACAAGCAACTATAACCCTAAAATGTGTCTGGGGGATATTCATGGAAGGAACTTTGTCAAGGATAGGTTTATGAACATTTTAAAATCATGCCATTGGACTGGGTAAAAAAACCCAGAATAGCAACGAAGAAACTGATGGATTGATCAGTTCAAGGAAAAGAATTAAATACATGAGACTGAATGAACTTTTGAAGTAGAATTATGAGTTGTCATTTAAAAAAATTTTTATTGGTTCTTTGAATGTTTTGTTTTCCAGATTAAAAAAATAACTTTTCTTTTAAACTATCTATAGTTTACGGCCACCTTACAAGGTACGCTATGATTCAGACACTGAATTGACAGCATCTAACAACAACAACATAGTTAACAGCCACTTTGTAAGGTACATTTTTGTGAAAAAACTTTGAAACATTTAGCTTTTCTCTCTATTTGACCCCTGAAGAATTCAGACACTATTTCTGAATATTATTTTATGTATTCAATGTATTTGCATATATTCAATAAGAATATCCTCTACTTACAGCAGGATACAGTCAGAAATATTGATTATATTAACAAAGCCTTAACTGTTGTTTTTGTTAGGTACCATCGAATCGGGTCCAACTCATAGCAATCCTATGTACAACAGAATGAAATACTCCCTGATCTTGTGCCAGGAACATGACCTAATTTATATTTAAGCCCATTGTTGCACACACTGTGTCAATTCACCCACTTGCAGGTTTTCCTTTTTTTCATTGACCTACCACTCTCCCAAACATGTCCTTCTTGAGGGATTGGTCCCTCCTGACTACATGTCAGGACTCAAAATAAGGAGAAACAACTATAAAAATCCATTAATAATTAGAATATGGAATATACATAGTATGAATCTAGGAAAATTAGAAATCATTAAAAGAGAAGTAGAGCACATAAACACTGACATTCTCGGTATCAGTGAGCCATTTTAATGGACTGGCATGGGCCATTTTGGGTCAGACAATCATAGGGTCTACTATCCTAGGAAAGACAAATTAAAGAGAAATGGCATTGCATTCATCATCAAAAAAGACATCTCAAGATCTGTCCTGAAGTACAATGCTGTCAGTGATCGAATAATACCCATACAATACAAGGTGGTCAGTTAATATGACTATTATACAAATTTACATACCCACCACTAAGGCCACAAATGAAGAAAGGGAAGATTTTTACCAGCTTCTGCAATCTGAACTAGATTGAACATGCAATCAGGATGTACTGATAATTACTGGTGACTGGAATGCAAAAGTTGGAAACAAAGAAAAAACCTAGTAATTGGAAAATATGGCCTTGGTGACAGAAATGATGCTGAAGATTGCATGATAGAATTTTGTCAGAGCAATGACCTTTCCATAGCAAATACATTTTTTCACCAACATAAACAGTGACTATACACATGCACTTCACTAGATGGAACATACAGGAACCAAATGGACTACATTTATGGAAAGAAATGGTGGAAAAGCTTAATATCAAATGTTAGAACAAGATCAGCTGCTGATTATGGATCAGACTATCAACTATTCATATGCAGTTCAAACTGAAGCTGAAGAAAATTAGAAGAGTGTACAAGAGCCAAAGTATGACCTTGAGTATATCCCACCTTAGTTCAGAGACTACCTCAAGAACAGGTTTAATGCATTAGGCCTTAACTGGGACGTCATAATTAATAATATACATAGAATGACTCTATTAGGCATCACAGGGGAAGTTTGAAGTCTGTTTTAGTTTTACTTCCTAGTCTTAAGCTTTTAAAAGCCTAATTTAGTATTCCTAAACAAAAGTTAGAGCAAAGCAAACTTAAAAAGAGAAAATGTGATAAATAACTATTCTTATTGTATTTATAAAAATAATCAGGTCAAGTTTCAATGAAACTAATTTATTTTGAAAACAAATTAGTCTTGCTCTAATTATTTTTGGTGCAAATGAAGATGACAGTAAAGAAGAAAAATTATGTTGCAGAAGAAATTATTAGGTTATAGCCCTGTTCATCATTTTTGAGTTTTTATTATCTACTTGTTAAACTGGACTGGCGCCTGAATTCTCCTAGGGTCCTCCGGCCCAATTTTCTCTCATGAAATCACTAAGAGTAAGAACTGTTCTATTCCAGAATCCTTATACACTGGAGCTAGAAAAATTGATGTGAATTTCAGAGCATAGCCTTCCTCTTGATGTGTAGGTACATAGAGAATTCTCCAAAATATTCACTGCCATAAGCAGAAACATTCAAACTTCAAATCAGGATGAGAAATTGATGGCTTCACGCTGCAGATAGACTTTCCTGATGTGTCAGAACAGAATCTCCATCATGCTACAACTTTTGCTCTTTTTTTTCCCAATACTTATAGAATTGCTGCCTAGTAGCTGAATAGGGAGGAGTCTATGCAGTTGCTGGCTCTTGTTATTGCATATCAGTGTTCCAGAGACTCAGTCACAAAAAAATTAACAAACAGGCTTTTCAGTCAAAATGGATAGCCTCCTCATTTGTTTCATATTTTGATCTATTCAGTTTTAGCTGGCTTGGTTCATAGTCACTGGTATTATCTTCCTGACAGTGATCAAAATAAGCTCCCTGGTGCACGGTATCGTCTTAAAAGTTGTAATTGTTTGCAATCATCCACCCATCAAATGTAAAATGGTCCTTTTTCAGTTGAGTAGGACCCAATTTGACAGCATCTAACAACAACATAACCTATGAATGTCATGCTGAGACTGGAAACCCTAAGTGATGATAACTGAGAGTACTGCTAATGCCCTAAGCTTTATTCACATTTTCAGCTGAATGAAAGCCTGACCAAAGGGAGGAATTGCTAAACAAAAGTTATGGGAGGCTGTTGTTTTGGACTGAGCTCCTCTAGGAAGTCCAACTGGGCTAGGCTAAAAATCAAAATGGTATTGCTCATGCCACATAATAAAACTGAAACTTTAAGGGAACAAATCCTAAAACAGAATAATTTGTTTTCTGAAAATAAGAGATTCTAGTGTACCTGAGTCAACATACTAAGAAGTCCATTGTGCTTTAATCCACACAAAAAGTAACCTGAAGTAACCGGATGTTAGCTAGTTAGCTTTTCCCCCTATTGTTCTATTTTCTTGTTTCCACCTTACAAAACCCAAAACTCACTGTTCTGCATTTGCCCAATGGGAATGCTCATTCTATTTTGTAGAATGAAGCCTTTCTAAAATCATGAATCACAAATAAAAGCCAATTAGGTCTATAACTAGTTGTTGTAATTTTATATTTTGACAAAATGAATGCATTTCATTAAGATGAGTTTTGTAAGAAAAAAAATAAAGAATGTACAAATAATTCCCCTTCCCTTAAATCTTGTTGGACTGTAATTTGTTCATATAAACAAGGCCATTAAATCATATAAAGTAATTTTGTTTTCCATCAGAACAACAATATACTATTTGTTTTAGCATAGTATCTGAATGTTAATTCTCTGGCTGTTAAGTGCCACAGTTAAGCAAGATGTTTTCTAGTCTTCAGATTATATCCTTTAAAATCTGTAAAACTCCTTTATTCAAAAGTTAGACTTAGCAGGGAGTCTTCTGAAATGTCAAATAAAGAAAATTGGAAACAGCTTAACAACCAAAAAGAAAAATATTTTATAAAATCCTATGGAGTAAAGAGTCAGCTCTCATGGTCTCACTGCTGAGTGTTTTAGGCAATTTCATAAAACATTAACTCTTTCAGACTCTCTATGTGCTATTTGGTGCACAGAAGTAACTCATCAAATGTTTCCACAAGACTTTTGTATGAACTTTTCATCTAAAACATTCTATGGTTTCCATTTGCATTGGTCATGATATATCAGAGTTCTAAAGGATAAATGTGCTTTGTTGCTAGGAATTATCTGGCTGTGCAGTATGAAGTCTTTTCTTAGTATCAAATCTCCAGTCAAATCAATTTGTGTTGCCCTGCTACATAAAAATAGCAAAAATGTGCTACAAATAACAGAAATAAATGTAAGGTCAGTACTTTTATGTCCATCTGTATTTGCCTTCCAAAATAAGAGACTTAATGAAATAAAAATGTTTTAAGGCTCTTTTATTTTTATCACTGCTATTCCATACTGGCCTGCAGCGGTAGCCCTGTGGCATCCCATCCCGTCAGATCTCGAAGTTAAGAGGGTCAGGCCTGGTTAGTACCTGGATGGGAGACTGCCTGGGAATGCCAGAAGCTGTAGGCTTGGGAGAAGGACCTGGCAACCCCCTCCCAAAAATCAATCTGCCATTGAAAACCCTATGAACAGCAGAGAAGCACTGACAATAGTGTTTCCCCTGCTGTACAGAGGGTCGCTATGAGTCGGATACCGACTCAAGGGCACCTAACAACAACAACAACAATTCCGTACTGAAAAGCTTGGTTGGTAGAGTGCTGCTCTGCACTCTCTGAAGACTCAGATTTGATTCCCAGCACCACAAAAGTGGGAGAAGGAACATGGCAATCCAGTCCTAAAGCAATCCCCAAATAATCAACCATTGAAAAACCCTGTGAGGTCACTATGAGTCAGACTCAACTCAATGGCACCTAACAACAACAACAATACTCCATATTGGGTAGATATGAACATTACATGTTTTTTATATGATCTGTCAGCAGAAAAACTTACAGTGTAAAGTGTTAGGCTAGATTAAGCTATACATCTCTAACATCTTGTCCAAGAGGGCTGAGAGCAAAGCTCCAAATTTCTCCTTATCAAGTCAATATTGGGAGTTATAAACCAAATAACCATTATTTTTTGGCCTGTGTTGAGATTTACTCAAACTGCCAATCATGAAAAAAACAAAATAGGAATGTTTCTGTGAAGAAGGAAAAGAGAGAGAAAGCACCTGGGGCATGTGTAACTAATCATTACTTATGTGGTCACAAATTATATATATATACACACATATATATATATATACACATACACACATATAATATGATGTGCTATATGTAGGTATATTATACATTAAATTGTCCCTACACATCTACTTTTGTAAGAAATAGAACCTTCTTTTCTTATATTGGGTCTAACACTATAGGTCTAACTTTTAATTTGTGCTAGTTAAGTGGAACAATTTTTAAATGAGTAGTTTTTGTACACAGAGTCACCATTTTGTGCTCACATTAACTGTTATTAAGTTAAATGTACACAGAAATTCTCTTCTTTCCTTTTAAAATGTGTGCATGTTTTACAACAGTGATGCCCTAGGTCTTTGAACTATCAGGCTGAGCATCAAATAGATTCAGATCACAGCTTCTACCAAGTCCTCCTTCTATCATCTTGAGCAAAATACTTAATCTCTGTAAGAATCAATTTTCTCATCTACACCTGTCTCGGTCTATTCAGGCTGCCATAAAAGCACACCTCCAACTGGATGGTATTGTCCCCAGTGGTTTATAGTGATGCTGTAATCCAGCAATGCCACCTTCCCTGAGGAGTTCTCCTTTTTAGCACCTCCACTCAGGGGAGTTGCTGGGTCTTTGTCTCAGATACAGAAAAGAATTCAGGGACGAGACAGAAATGAAGCAGAGTTTAGAGTTTATTAGATAAAGGGTAAGAGATAACAACACATGCTTCAGAGCAAAATGCAGGTGTATTGACAGAGGCACTCATCTTTTACAGTGTGTATATATATGATCTGGAGGGTTTTGAAGTTACATTGCTCAGTGGGGTCCCAGCAGGTGCATGGTATACATTTGCAGATAGGAAAAGGTACACTGTTCAAATGCCTACATTGGGATAATTGAGGAAATTCTTACTACATTTAGTCACAGGAAATCATCTAGGCCTGTTCCATTATACTCCATAATCTGGTTTTGTGAGATTCTCAGGGAAGCACAGGATTCTACACAGGCAGTTCTCATAGCAGCTTTCCTTTTTTGGCTATTCTGGAACTCTCAGCTGAAAAGACTCAGACCAGATCCCAGCATAAGAGAAATTCTTTCCTTCTCATGTCCCCCAAATTATCCCTCTCTCACCTGCCTCAGTTTAGCGTGCAAACATTTAGTCCTGACAGTTCTGGGTGCTGAAAGTCTGAAATCAGATTACCAGTATGGTAGGGTTCTTAAGTGATGGTACTTGTCCTGCTCATGTCCCTCACATGGCCTTCCTTTCGTATGTGTTTTTTGTGGGTTTTTTAATTTTTTATTTTGTGTGTGTGTGTGTGTGTGTGTGTGTGTGTGTGTGTGTGTATGAAAGAGGGAGAGAAAGAGAGAAGGAAAGAAGGAGAGGTAGAGAGGGAGAGGGAGAAGGAGGGAGAGAGCAAGAGCACACTATAGTTTCTTTTCTCTTGTAAGAATACTAATACCATCACAGGAGCCTAAGCTTTATGATTTCATCACTCCCAAAGACCCCACCTCCTAAAACAATTGAGAGTTAGGGTTTTTACATGAAAATTTGGGGCAACACAAGCATGCAGTCCACAACATGCAGAATAAGCATAATCCTCATAGTGTAGTTGCAATGAGTACATAAAACAATGTTGCTAAAGCATTTAGCACAAAACTACATATATAATAAACGTTCAACAAGTGTTACATATAATTAAACACTATTTAAACAGCATTATGTGGATTCGAAATTCTGGTCATTATTTCTTCTGTTTTTGTTGTTGTTTGTTTTAATTCTGTAACTATCTTAACCATATTGATAAGAGGTTAATTTAAAATTAATTGTTTTTTTCCCTTTCTACAAATTTCTAATCAAAGTACCATTTCTACAAATTTCACCAACCTCTAACACTATCCCATCTTTACAACTACTCAATACTTTTCTATTCTTCGTATTAACATGTATATTAATCTAATATATATTCATCCTATATGTACCTGCACTCACATAGATTATCAGTAAAAAAGTGGAAGCAGAATAATGTCCAGGCCTGTTTGATCTCTCAATAGCCTTCTTCTAACTTCAGAACATGTTTCCATTAAATAAAGGCTTTTGAAGAGGATATATAGGCAGAGGTAGTTGTAAGATAATCGATTTTCACAATTTAAAATTCCCTCTTTTCTATAGTTGCCTACTTGAGGCCATATGCAGAGTGAAGTCATCAAGTTTTTTCCTCTCCCACTCCCCTTTCACATTGCCCCTTTCTTAATTGACAAAAAGAAAGGCATACCTCTTACCTATTCCCAACCTGCGACTACATTTAATCCTGGGATACAGACTATCTGGCATTCCAAACATGCAGCAATTCAAACTATCTTACATCTAACTATCTTGCCTTCTCATTTTTAAATGTTATCAGAGACTATATTGTTCCAGGGGAAATCCTTTAAAGGGCAAAATTACTGAGGATACAAGATGCCCATTTCATGTAGGCAACAAATCTTCTGTCTAAGCATAATGTTATGTTTGTTTGACTATCAAAGTGTGTATCTTAAAATTAGAAGTAAAAAGTGAGATTGTATGCTTCCAGTTCTAGTTAAGTTTGAGTAAGAATGTTTGACTTCATCTCCCACTCTGATAATACCTAAAAATCAAGGACACAATAAGCAGAGCAACTGCAGTATTTTAAAAGTAAACAACAGCAAACCGATTGGGGTGGGAAATCAAAACTTAAAGTCTAACAAGGAGGTAAGTTTTCTGGTGCTTCCTCACATGTATCACCCAAAGTAAAATGAGGGCAGCAAAAATTATGATATAATGTTCAGCAGTCGTGACTAAGAGAAGTTCTCTTTGGTCAGAGGAATGTATTGCTTTTGCAAAGCAAAGAGAGAGGGCAATCCCCAGAACTAGAACTGTTTCCTGCCCTGCCTCTCCTCTAGAAAGGAGTCTTGTTCCTGAAGCTATACTCATGGAACAGTGGCAACAGCAGCAGCCAAGGCTTCCTATTTGTCGCTAAGATAGAAATGACAGTGCAAGGAGCTAGAACCACGGCTTTTAGACAGAGGATCCTGCTCTAGGGTGCCTGGGATTCAGCAAATTTCAGGAAGATCACCAAGAGGAGGAGCGAACTAAGGGACAAGATTCTGTAACATCACCTATTAAGGTCTGGTTTATCCCCTATGGTATGCATGCATAAAAATGATTTAAAGTAGAATACCAAAGGCTTTGAGAATTAAACTACAATGGAGTCCATGCCAAGGTACCAGATTGGCCCCTAGGAGATCTCCTGACATGGAAACAAACCCCACAGAAGGTGTAATGGGATGTGAGACATGTGATCTGAATCTAATCAATTCAGTTGACTATGAAAAGAAGCAAGACAACAGACAAAAATCAACATTTTCCAGAGAATTCTAACAGGACTCAGAATCTCACAATATTCAACATGCCCAGGATGTAATTTGAGAATAAGATACAATGAAGCAGTCCATTCTCACCAACAACTGAGTGAAAAGATAACCAATAGACACCATCCTTGAGGTGACCTAGATGTTGAAATTATTTGATAAAACCATTAAAGCAGCCATTAAAATCATGCTCCAGGAAGGGTCAAGAAATTTGAAGTGAATAAAAAGCTAGAAGCTCATAGTAAATAAACAACACTGAAAGAAAGAATCAAATGGGGATTTTAGAACTAAAAATACAATAACTAAAATTCCTTACAAAGCCATTAAATGGAAGAATGATGATGACAGGAAGGAAGCAGTGAATTTATAGATTAATAGAAATTATCCAACCTGAACAACAGAGAGAAAATAATTGAAAAGAAATGAAGATAATTTTAGGGAGCTGTTGCACACTGCCAAAACATCCAACACTAATAACACAAAGGTCCAAGAAGACAAGGGGAATGAAGTTTGTACAGGGAAAACACTGTTTTGAAAAGCTAATGGCTAAAATTTCCTAAATCTAATGAAAGATATAAATTTAGACTCAAGATTCTCAGCAAAACTCAAGCAGGATAAACTCAAAGAAAGTCATGTTCAGACATAAAATAATCAAACAAGGTTTATTCAAGGAATACGAGGCTAACTTAACATCAAAAAGTAATAAGTACAATGCTTACATTAATCCTCTAAAGAAAACCTATGATCATGCCAATAGTTGGAGAAAAAGCATTTGATAAAATTCAACATCTTTCATGATACAAATGTTCACGACAAAATTAGTTTAAGGGTTCATTTCAGCCCTACTGAGGATAATCTGCCTTTCCTAAAGTCAATTATAGGAGTAATTATATCATCATATTCACAGTTTATATCCACATTCGAAGGAGGGGGGCTAAACAGAATGAATATATCAGGGGCCAGGAAGCTTAGGGAATACTGATTACCACAGTAAGGAATGAACAAAAGGAAAACAATATTTTAAAAGCAGTTATCTCCTATGATAGTTCTTAAAATATCAAAAATTATGTGTAATATCTATACAATGAAAATTATGAACTGCTGATAAGAAGATCAAGGAAAATCTAAGTAAGCAGAAATAAAACAGAGTTTATGGTTTGAAGGAATCAGTGTGGTTAAGAGGTCAGATCTCCCTAAATTGATCTATAGCTTTAATATGATTCCAATCAAAATTTCTATAGAATATGTTATAGATATAGAAAAGTTTATTCTAAAAGCCTGAGACCTAATATTGAAAAGTAATTTGGAGAAAGAACACAAGCAAAAATAATCATCCCAACAGATGTTAAGACCATATAATTAGAATAAATAAGGCATAGTGATTTTTAGTTAAGGGATAGATATAAATAGTCTAGAAATAGACCCACATGAATATAGTCAATTTTGACATGGTATGAAAGCAATTTAATTAAGAAAGGGTAGTCTTTTTAATATCCACATGCAAAAAAAACAAAAAAACAAAAAAACAAAAAAACAAAAACACACACACACAGCCTAATAACTTATACAAAAATTAACTCAACTTTGATTATATAAAATGAAAACTATAAAAGGCTTGGAAGAAATTACAGAAGGAAAACTTTGTACATGAGTCAGGCAAGGAGCTCCTATATAACACAAAAGTATCTCTCATGAAAGAAAAAATGAGTAAATTAGACTTCATCAAAATTAAAAACATTTGCTCTGTGAAAAACATTGAAGAGACTAAAAAAACAAGATATACTTGCAGAAAATATTTCCAAATTATATATTCAACAAAGAACTTGCACCTAGAATAAAGAACACTCAAAACTCAACAATAAGAATCAAACAAGCCAAGAAAAAAATGAGCAAAAGATATAACAGGGACTTCGCTAAAGAAGATATGCTGGTGGAAAATAGACAGGTTTTATCTTTTTTTAATGAGCATTAATAATTATAGCAATAAAAATTAAAACTATAATGAGAAACATCTTAGTACCTATTAGAATGGTTAACCTAAGAATAGCAACAAAAATCCACCTGACAATAGCAAGTGTTGGTGAAGCTGTGGAGCAAGTGGAACTTACACACATTGTTGCTGGGCATGCAGCGTGATACAGCCACTCTGGAAAACAGTTTGGCAGTTTCTTATAAAGTTAAACATATGCTTACCAATCTAGAGAAACTTGCCTATAGCAATAATTTTCATAACTACCAAAAACTAGAAAAAAATCAAAATATCCTTTAACGAGCAAATGAATAAACAATTTGAGGTACAACCCTACAGTGAAATATTGGTAAACACTAAAAAGAACAAACTATTGATACATGTAATAACATGGAGAAATCCTAAAGGCAGTCTGCTAAGTGAAAGAAGCTACTTTTTAACATACAATATGATCCTATTTATATAACATTCTGGAAAAGCAAAACTATAGGTTTGGAGCACAGATTCATGATTTGTAGGAGCTTGGGGTGAGAGTGTATGTTTGACTACAAAAGACAACCTAATATGTTTTAGGGAGAAGGGCCTGGCAATCCACTCCCAAGGCAATCCCGAGGCACTCAGCCATTGAAAACCCTATGAGGGTCGCTGAGTCGGATACTGACTCGATGGCACCTAACAACAACAACAACAACATGTTTTAAGAAAGAGAATTGTTCCGTTACCACTTGAATTTGTTGGTGGTTACACAAATCTGTGCATATGCTAAAACTCAAAGAATGAAGTCCAAGAAAAAAAGGAAATTTTATTGTATGTAAATTTAAAAATGAAAAATAAAGTTAGGCTATTTCTGTCACTAAGTAACTCTGATCAATAAGTTTGCCATTGAATACTGCCTTGACTAATTAGGTAAATTTTATATAAATTGAATGAGTAAAATTTACAACTCCAAAAAATACTTAATGCACATGAAAACATAAAAAGCAATTTGTGAAAAATATTGTATTAGCAAAGATTAATTGAAATTAACAATTTTTCAATTTTCCCAATTCTTCATGAGTATATAGGGTTAAACAAAGTGCCTCTAAGTGAAAGAATAATAAATAAACATTTAAATCCTGGTAAAGTTGCCAGAAATGATGAACATGAATTACGCTATTGACTGATGACAAACTCATTCACAAGTTCTCTGTGTGTTTCAATGGTAGATAATGTCTATGTGATTTTTAACATTAAGCTGGGAAGTTGTTCAAGTAGTTGAATGTCATTATTACAATCAAACTCCCTCTATGTCTAAACTCTTAATTTTGTGAATACATTTTCAAAACACTACTGTCTAGAAGATAAATATGAATAGTACTGATATTCTCATACATTTTTTTCTGAGACTAGTTTGTGAAAACCACTACACAAACCAGTTTAAGAAAAACATAATAACACATCAAGATAGGAATTTCCAATAAATGTCACACTTAAGCCTAGCAATTACTTGCAAAAGTTTATATAGTTTTAAATCACACATTTACAAGAGTAATATAACAGCTTCATTTTAAATGCTAGTTATTATAGTATCCTTTAAATTGAGTTCTCTGCCATTATTTTCATTCATGATTAAAAATTTCAGACACTAACTTGAAATTGCACAAGGGTTGTATAATTTTTAAAAATCCTTTTAGGATATACAAGCAAAACTATCTGGGAGACCACAATTCTAAAACATTGGGTTACACTGCCTCTTTCATAAGAATTTAGCTTATTTTGCTTAAATGTGTGCAGGTTCAGACACAAAATAAACATACAGATCGAGCAGATGAAAATAGAGGCTTCAAATTACTTTGCAATTGCTGAGCTCACTGAAGTTGCAGTTACAAAGACTGCAAAGCTATTTGGCATAATGAAGTCTCAATTTCAGAAGAGATTCACAAATTTTGATGTGATGATTCTGAATCATGCACTAGTTTCAGTTGGTGGCCCAGAGTTTAAAGTTCAAACTCTATAATGTCTGAATTAGTAGGCAACCACCACATCACTGTAGCTCAATTCCAAGAATTATTTGAGCTCAAAGAACTACGTCCTTCAAAACCACAGAGAGTATCCTATTCTTCATGTGAAAGAAAAACAGAAGATTGCTACTTTTTCTACCAGGTTCTATACAAATGTATCTGATATGATTAAATTGACCACTGGGGAAGATATGAAGCTGGATTTAAAACTAAAATAGGTGGTGTTTCAAGCTTTCAGGATATGAACATCAACATTCTTGTTGTAGTGATCAAAAGAGACTATTGATCAAAACTGGCTTAGAATTATATGTTTATGATTATATATGAGAATTATATATTTATGAATATATATGTATATATATGTGCATATATGTATATATATATATATATATATATATATATAATCTGACTTTGATTTGTTACTAGTCCCACATTTTCTTGTAACCCATGAGACTACAAATATGGATTTCTGATTGTGAGGCATACATAATATTGAACAAAGAGTGGTTGCTTTTGGTCTCTAGCCACTGAGCAAAATAATTCTCTGTAAGAAATACAAGGCTCAACCTACAGTCTTGAGCTTCTTATTTTGACTTCTAAGTGAAGCAGCTAACTTGTACAGAGAGTGAGAAGAATTAATGCAGGTGAGGAGAGGAATCCTCTATATTTCTATTTTAGGAACTACTGCACCACTCCAAGCAAAGCAGCATGTGGCAGAAAATAGAAACCTAATCTCAAATGATCTATAAATAAGAATTATGGAGCCCAAAGAGAACAGGGGCTGGGATAAATCCCTCAGTTGGTAGAGCGCTGTGCTGCAGTCTCTGAGGTCCCAAGTTCGATTCCCAGCACCGCAAAAATGGGAGAAGGGCCTGGCAATCCCCTCCCAAGGCAATCCCGAAAAACAGTCAGCCATTGAAAACCCTATGAGGGTCGCTATGAGTTGGATACCAACTTGAAGGCACCTAACAACAACAACAACAACAAAGAGAACAGGTAGTGTTAAGGCTCAACCAGAAATCTATTTTATTTGGCACTGCTCCTTTATGCTGGGTATGTGACATAGCAAAGCCAAAACAAGTCTGTGGCTCTCAGAGAAAAATGGCAATCTAGAAGATGAGCAATTCCTATGGCTCACAGATCAAAAGAAGGTGTTAGGCACTTAAAAAAGAAAGAAAAAAAAAAAGCCTTTAAGCTTCTATTCACAGCAAGTTGAAATTCAAATACTGGAAAAGTTGAACAAGAAATTTCTTCCTGAGCCTCCTTCCAAATCCTATTGCTCTATCATGACCCAAATAATAATGTTAGATGTTAGTTGCTCTCCCCCTTATCTTTCTGCCCACTTCCTCTAACCTGCCCAATGTTATAGTCCTATAGACGGGTGCTTTCAAGGATAAAAGAACTGAAAGGAGATATCTGGGGTAAGAATATTACCAGCAGATGAAACAGAGTAGCTAGATCCCAGAGAGCAAAAGGGAAAGTATTAGGAGAGAAGTCAGAGTGATGATGGGGATCTGAAAATGAAGGGCAGGATGTCTCTGTGGCACAACCCTAGCAGGCATTCCTCACACTGTGTTCTTTGTGATCGACACTCCCTTGGATTGTGCAATGCAGCAGTCCTGACGGAGGGCCCCATGTTTGTATGTTGTTGTTGTTGTTAGGTTCCATCGAGTCAGTGTCTGACTTATAGCAATCCTACCTACAACAGGGGAAACAGTATTGTTAGTGCTTCTCTGCTATTCAATGGCTGACTGTTTTTTGGGGGATGGGTTGCCAGGTCCTTCACCCAATCCTACAGTATCTGGTGTTCCCAGGCGGTCTCCCATCCAAGTACTAACCAGGCCCAACCCTGCTTAGCTTCTCAGATTTGATGGGATTGAACACCACAGTGGTACAGCTGCAAGCATATTTGTATTGTTGTTGTTGTTAGGTGCTGTCGAGTCTGTATCCGACTCATAGGGACCCTATGTACAGCAGGTGAAACACTATTAGTGCTTCTCTTCTATTCATAGGGTTTTCAATGGCAGATTGATTGGGAGGGGGTACATTTGTATAGACTGGTAGATTTTATATTGAGTGAGTTGCAAAGACCAGAAAACTTGGAGAGGGGATATGCAAAAGTTCAAAAGCCCCTGTCCACTGCTGTGAAGAAAATAGCCTACAAGAGCATAGGAAGGAAGCAAGCAAGCCAGTAAAGAGGTAGGAAAGGCAATCAGGCCTGAATCATGATGACTTGGACCAGGCAGTGGTTGTAGAGGTGATAAGTACAGTTGGTTCATGTATATGTTTTGATAGAAGAGCCACAGGATTTGCTGACAGAGCAGATAGGGTGTGGGAGAGAAAGGAAAGAGACAAGGATGATCCAAGATTTGGGGCTGGAATGACCAGAAGAATGAAGTTTGTTATTTACCAAGATTCGAAAATCTGAGAGGAGAGGAGGTGCAGGGGCAATGTCAGGTTGGTTTTGTACATGTTATGTTTCATAGGCCTTTTAGAAACTCAAGTGGAAGCAAATAGAAGGCAGATTGTGTGTGTGTGTGTGTGTGTGTGTGTGTGTGTGTGTGTGTGTGTGTGTGTGGCATGTGTGTGCATGCCTGTGTACATGTATATGAAAGAATATATATTTGTGCAGGTCCAGAGTTCTGAGAAGAGATGTAGTCTAGGGCACAAGCACCTTTGTTCTTGTTTAGCATATCAGCAGTATTTAAAGCCATCAGCTAAACTGAATCACCAGAAGGAAAGGGACCAAAGGTCTAAGCCCTGGGGCATTCCAAGGTCTAGAGGTAAGAGAAATGAGGCGACAACACCAAGAAAGCTGAAAATAAGTGCTCAGAGAAGGAGGGAAACCACCCTGGGAGCCAAGCTAAGCAATTATCAGAGAGAAGGGAGAGATTTCATGTGGCAAACATGGCTGGAGGTCAAGGAAGGAGAGAAGCGAGAACTACCATGTGCTGTGGCCTCAGGGACAAAGGCCTTTGGAGACTCGGGGGAAAAGGAGCTTTGCTTGAGAGGTGGAAGCAAGGATGAGGAATATGGGTCTGAAACTTCAGGAAGTGGCATAAAATTTAGGATAAAATATAGACTTAAGTCATCAGAGCTGATGTGGACATAAGCAAGGATGAGATTTCCCAGAGAAAATGTAAAAATATTCAGAAAACAAGGTTGAAAACAGAATCCTGTGGAATAGCAACAATTAAGGGATCAGTAAAGGAAAAAGGAGGGCTGGGATTTAGCTCAGTTGGTAGAGCACTGCGCTGCAGTCTCTGAGGTCCCAAGTTCGATTCCCAGCACCACAAAAATAGGAGAAAGGCCTGGCAATCCACTCCCAAGGCAATCCCGAAACAGTCAGCCATTGAAAACCCTATGAGGGTCGCTATGAGTCGGATACCGACTCGACAGCACCTAACAACAACAACAACAAGAGGAAGGAAGGAGACTAGTGTGTGGCCAGAAGGGTGGGAAGCAAATCAAAGCAGAATGGCGTTCTAGAATCCAGAGGCAAACAGAGTGCTCCAGATGAAGATGTGGCAGGACAAAGCCACCCACTGCAAAGTTCGGCCACATTTTATACTTCCGTATTCATAGTCCCACATCCCTTCTCTTCTACGATGTTGTACCAAAGACTAACAGTTTCAAACAGTGTAGGAAGTGCATAGTGCAGCTCATTCACCCTCCTAGTGGGCTAATCCTGAGCATGTGCTGCACACCATTATTCACATTTTCCCATGACATTAAGTTCCAGTTGTATACTATCACAGCTGGCTTAATAATTTCCTTTATATTTTATTTTATCAATTCACTATTATTATTATTATTGTTATTATTATTATTATTTATTTTTATTTTTATTTTTATTTTTATTGCAGTGCTGGGCATTGAATCCACAGCCTCATACATGCTAAGAAAATACTCTACCAATGAGCCACACCCCGATCCCAATGACTTACTCTTTATTGGCCATCTTCCCTTCCCTAAATGCCCTCCCTACCACCTGCCAGTATCTTGCTACCACCCCATGCCTCTCCCACATATGCCATTTGAGCTCAACTCCTTGTCTTGAGGTCTGACTCTGCTTATATATCTATCTCTTCATTGGCCTATGAACTCTTCACAAATATGCATATCATCATTGTTTTTCCAGTTACTGTCAAACTAGCTGGCACACAAAATACACTTATAAATGTCTCTTGAATTGAAGCATTTACATTTGCATACTGCATTATGGCTTCCAAAATTGTCTAAAATATGTTATCTCAGCCTATAAAACAACTGTACCACTCAAGTATTGTTATTCCTGTTGCAAAATTGTAGAAATAGACATTTAAAGGATTGAAGAAACTTGTTCAAGTCCCCATAATTATTAAGTAAAATCATCAGGGCTTGAATATCAGTCATCAGATTCTAAGTTAGGTGTCCTAGGTAGCATCTACATATGGTAGAAACAAAATGTGTTTTTCATCATTTAAAATTATAAATGTAAGAAGTTTTAAGGTTCTGAGAAAGGTTCATTTTATTTAATACCAGTCATTGTAATGAAAAGTACATTGCAAAGTTTTAATACTTTCATGGTATTATCTATAATCATTAGCAAAACACTGATTTTAAGTATCTCAAAGAAATAGTATTACATGACCTCTTCTAAATGAACCTGCAATTCAACAGAAGAAATTCAGAGCATGTGTTTTACCAAGATCCTGAAATTAAAATTGGGGGGACGGGGTTAATACACTGAAATGGTTGCTATCAGCAACCAGAGCTAGACAAAGTAAATAAGATACCAGGAAAAGGAGGAGGAAAATGAAGGAATAAATAACTGAAGCTCTTTCATGGCAGAGATCTCTCTTTAGACTCATAAGAATACCATTTAAAAACTACTTTCTATATATGATTACAGCCATGGTAATGTAAAGGATTAGTCAGAAAGCTCAGGATGATTGATGGGCCTTGAACTTTAGCCCCCTGAGTTCTCACAACTCAACTATGGAAACACATACAAATGTTTATTTTTAAACTTCCAAAGAACAGTTCCCACAGCATTATCACTTTAGCACATTGTTTATTTTACAGGACCTAGTATCAACTTATGATAGAAAGGAAAAGACAACTGTGTACCCTTCTATATAAGAATAGAATATCTTAGGAATTATGACGGGTTTAAAGGCAGCTAAGAGAAGATGAATTGAACTCACAGAACTATGCATTGGGAAAAGCAGCTGTTACAAGTTGTAGGTTTTGGCTCGATTCAGTCTGGAAAGACATTTGAGATCTCTTATGAGAGCAGAGCTGTAACAGAGGGTAGCAGTCAAGGATTAATAATCAAATCCCAGGATGGTGGACTATTTGGTGAAGGATGGATTCTAGTCAGCAGTGTGGGGGGGATAGAGGGGTCTGGATTTAAAATAACCTTGGAATGACCTCCTTGAGCCTCAATTTTCTAATTTAAGAAATGAAGATGATAATAGTACAGAGATTTACTCTGGAAGTAAAAGGAGTTAACAGCTGTGAAAGCATTTTGGAAAGGAGAATGGGGTACATAACATAAAGGGGGAAATTACTGTTTCCTTAGGGCAAATGATTTCACAAGTGAGAAGAGAAGACTGAGACAGGAGTCAACTTATAGCCATCATTCATTTCCCAGGCTAAGTGGGAACCTAACACCAACAAAAGTTCACAGTGCCCATTGCCTATACCAGAATACCTGCTGTCTTCCTTTGCCAAGAAGGACTCCTTCCTCTGTTAAAATATTGATTACTCCTCTAAGTAATTCACTCCACTCTACTCCTTTGACATTTAACCTGCATTTCTTTATAACTTCCATATGACAGCATGTTTACATGAAGTCACTAATGTTCTTCGGTTCTTTTTCTTACACATGTTTCTCACAGATTAGATTCACCACTTCTTAAAGGTAGAAAACATGTTAACCTGACGGACAATGATGATGATGATGATGATGATGATGATGATGATGATGATGATGATGATGATTTGGGGAAAGAACTTAGCAAGACAAAGTTCTAGGTCAAGGTTTCTCAAAAGCTGTACCACTAACATTTGTTGTTGTTGTTGCTGTTGTTGATAGAAGTGCATTGAGGGATATTTAGCAGCACACCTTGCCTGTACCAATGAGATGTTAGTAGTATCTCCTCTTGTCCACGCAGATAGGATAACTAAAAATGTCTATAGACATTGTCAAATGTTCCCAGATTCTGTTGCAAAATTACTCCTGGTTAAGAACCACTGTATTAGATGAACATAAGCTACTATTATAATCACTATAATTATTTGTATTTTTTTCAGGATCCTGGGATGATTTCAAAATAGAATAGGAACTTAGTAAATTTATTCAATGAATGAAATAAATGAGAAAAAGATGACATTGATTACTTTTAGAACATTGCCTTATAGCATAAATGCTTGTATATTTGTATTATATAATAAATGCTTTTCTGTTTGCCATACAATATATTCTTAGTACATGAACACTTTTTGTAACTGTATGCACATATGCTAGAAAATATATTTTTACTGGCACAAAAATAGGCCCAAAGACATCTGGAACAGAATAGAAGACCCAGAAATACCTCAACACACCTATAGCCACCTGATTTTCGACAAAGGAGCAAAGCAAGTAAACTGGAAAAAGGACAGCCTCTTCAACAAATGGTGCCGGGAAACATGGTCATCCACACACAGAAAAATGAAAGCTGACTCGCATCTCTCAATATATACATGAAACACATGAAAAAATGCTCAACATCCCTAGCCATTAGGGAAATGCAAATCAAAACAACTCTGCGATTTCACCTTACACCAGTAAGAACGGCCAAGAACAATAAAACAAACAACAACAAATGCTGGCAAGGTTGCGGGGGAAAAGAAACACTCTTACATTGTTGGTGGAGCTATAAATTGGTGCAACCACTGTGGAAATCAATATGGAGGTACCTTTAAAAGCTAAAAATAGATCTACCATATGACCCAGCTATAACACTATTGGGAATTTACCCAAAGGTAAATCCCCTTTGGGAGATGGGTCATCATACCACAGAGACACCTGCATCCATGTTCAGTGCAGCACTTTTCACAATGGCAAGGATATGGAATCAACCAAAGTGCCCTTCAACAGAAGAATGGATAAAAAAAAACTACGGTATATATACACAATGGAATACTACTCAGCAATCAAGAAAAATGAAATAAGGTCATTCGCAGCAAAATGGACAGAATTAGAGAAAATTATTTTAAGTGAAAGAACACGAGCTCAGAAAGAAAAACAACACATGTTCTCACTCATATGAGGGAGCTGATTCAAAATTATAAGAAGGAAAAATCCTATTCAAAGGTCAGATTATAATAAAAAGGGGGGGGGAGATAAGAATGATGTCAATATAAATGGTCTAGAAAATGCATGTAATTGTCTTAACAAGATAAAAACAAAGACCACTACAGGAAAAGTTTCTACCTTAAACAGAACTGGAACCCAAGAGCATATAGAAAAATACTACCAAGTAAAAGATAGAGAAGACTTAGATGGGAAACTTAGATGGGAAGGGTGGGTGGGGGAAGCACAGGGAAGGGTAAGGGGTAATCTATATGAATAATGTTTATCAAAATGCATATATGGAAATGTCACAATGAAAAGCATGTCAAAATGAATCACATTAAGATGTACATTAAAAATTTCCAATAAAAAAAGAAAATATATTCTTATGCATGTACAAAGATCTTAGCTATCAGTGGCTTTCTCTATAGCATAAGAACCATGAAAATATCTATGATGAACCTATTTATCCAACAAGCATGAGACAGAATAATTATTCCAAATTCTAGGTAAATACTGGATCAAATACTATAAAACCAATTTTTAAAGTATATATTTTATATTAAAAATTACATTAAAAAATTTTAAAAAGACTCTATGACAACTAGAGAATCTCAAATTAGTATAGTTAAGAGATTTCTGTACTTTGTACACACAAGGCTTTAAATATAAATGTTTTATAAGTCTTTCATGGATCTTCTAAAAGATTAGAAATTTTACATTTGCTGAAAGTGGAGAACTAATATTTTAAATGACATTTCAGTTTGAGTTATTAAAGAATATATATTAATAATGTTATTTCAAATACTAAGAGTGTTAAAGAACACTGATGGTGTTTTGATTTTCAGATTTTCTGTGCATATTCTTTAACTCTTTGTAAGGTGTTACATTTTCTGAATGAACGCTAAAAAGATCCTAAGTGTTATCAAATAAGGAACAAAAATAGCTTAAAAACAGAAGATTTGAAGAACTTTTCTTCCAGACCTACTCACTGATCCTTCTGATAGCTTATTGCTACATAACATTTGTGTTGTTTAGCTTGTGTGTTTCTGTGGCAAAATAACTGACAGAAACAACCTATTAGAGGAAAGCTTTATTTTGGCTCATGGTTCAGAGGATCTCTGTCCATAAAGGTGGGCAGGTTGGTGAAGGAACTGGCAGCACACTCTTTGGTAGAGAATCTCACATACTGGTAGACAGAAGCAGAGAGCATAACTGGAACTAAAGGCCCACATTAAACTTCTAAAGGCCTGCCTCCAGTGACCTATTTCTGCCAGCTTGGTCCTACCTCACTAAGTTTCACAACTTCCCACTACAGTGCCACCACTTGGGGGCCAAGCATTCAAACCTATGATATTTCAGATTCCAACCATAACACTCTACTCCTGGCCCCCAAAAGTGCATGGTCATCTCCTAAGCAAAATGCATGCACTCTGAATTCAAGAGTTCCAAAAGTCTTAACAGTTCCAACACTATTCAAAATTCCAAGTTCAAAGTCTCTACTAAAGTTCAAGGCAAACTTAGCTTCAAGCCACTGCAAATAAAAAAGAACATATTTCCAACGTACAATGGCAGAAAGTAAGCATTCCTATATCAAAAGAGAGTAATGGGGGCACAGCAGGAAGGACTGGTCCAAAGCAAGACCAAAATGCAGCAGAGTACACAAATACTGAGGCTCCATGTATGGCACCTGGAACATGCAGTGGCATCATCTGGGCTCCAACAAGCCTGGGCAGCTTTAACTCATGGCCCGGCCATTTAAAGGCCACATGACCCTCTTGGGCTGGTTCGACTTGTTGCTAGCAGATTCCCTTAGTGGATCCATGTTGCTGTCATCCCCACCGTATTGGAGTCTCTGTTGAAGCTTAGGCTCCACTCTCAAGGCTTCACTAGCCCTTCAGAAAAATGTCCACATTTTAAAAATCTTTCTGCTCTGTGTTTTGCACTTTTTTCATAATAAATATAGATAAAAGCATCCAGTAATGATGAAGCCACACCCTTACTACTATGCAATCTTAATATTTCCACCAAATTAATTAGTCCATTAACTTTGAATTTAGCCTCACTCTAATCTTTAGGACATAGGCAAATAGCAGACAAACTCTTGGCTAGAATGTAACATGAATAGCCCCTAGTCCAATACCAACTAGTGTCCTCATTTCCTTCTGAAACCTCATGAGCTGTCTTTACTATCCACATTCCCTTTGGCATTCTGGTTTTCCAGACTCCCACCTGAACTGCCTCCCAACCTGTGCTTATAGCACTCAAGGGCTTCTCTGGCCCCATCTCCAAACACTTCCAAACTCCTCCCACAAACCAGTTCCAATGGCCTAAGAACCACAAGGCTAGTTTTCCTCACAGCAATGACCCTACCCTCTGGTACCAGTTTTCTGTGTAAGCTAGCTTGTGCAAAATTCCTGACAGAAACAACTTATTAGAGGAAAGATTTATTTTGGCTCATAGTTTAGAAGATCTCAGTGAACAATGGTGGGGCAGTATGGTAGAAAAGCTGGCAGCAGACCCTGTGGCACTGGACCTCACATCATGGCAGATGGAAGCAGAGAGAATGGCCAGAACTGGGGTCTCCTATTAAACTTCCAAAGGCCCATCCCTACTGACCTACTTCTGCCAGCTAGATCCCACCTCCCAAATTTCCACATCCTCCTACTCTAGTGCCAAATTCCACATCCTTCTATTTCTAGTGCCACCACCTGGGGACCAAGCATTCAAACACATGACCTTTGAGGGACATTTTAGGTTCAAATCATAACAACATTTTTTGGATAGAATCCTGATTTAGCAGTACATCTCTACTAAACAATGTATTATAAAGAAGTAAACAAACTTTCACTCCTGACCACGATGTAGTAACTTGTGGCAATTAAATACCCCCATCAAGTACAACTAGAAAAGCCTGATGAAATACAAGATGCATCTGTTTAAAGACATCAGGTAGCTGCCAAGATTATTAGAATGTGAACAGCCAAGATACCAGAGAGAAGATAAACACAGAGCAAAGAGTATATCCTGTGCACACTTTTTCGCTCATGTAACTTGCTGGGTTTGGCATGGTGTTAGAAACAGAATCTGGACACAGGGTTACTGGAGACAGAGACAGAAGCCAGAAGAGCTTTGGGAAGCCCAAGGGGATTGGAGAGACAAAAATTAGAATTTGGTATTGCCAAAGCAGCTGGGAATTGAGGGGCCAATTAGGCAGTGAGAAGAGAGACACAGAAGAGTGGGTCTATGACTTAGGAGAATAGTCTCTCAAGGCACTTGCCACAGAGCAAGTGGTTAAAGAGCCAAGCAGAAAACTTATGAAAAGTGGAAAGTACAGGAATGATATTTTCTTGCAAAGGAAAACATTCAAACTTATGACAGCCCACGGAGAAGGGGACTATAGTAAACCCCCTGGTTTCTCCATTGGGACCACTGGAGAACAGCATCTTCAGAATGAATAAAAGTCAGAGGTAGGTGAAACCATATACAAATGCAGCAATAAGAGCAAAGTACACAATTATATGAAAATGCCATTAAAATTTTTAAATAAATAAATCTCATTAAAAATAGAAAAATTAAAAAATGGAGGAAAATCAGCTTAGTCTCTGATTAGATTAAGGATCTGGTCTCAGTCTTTGTTTCTAAACCTCAAGAAAGGATTGGTAGCTCCACCCATAAGTTAGCAGCCTTTAGCTTTCAGGTCCTTGTCCTTCAGAGTTTGTCTCAGCTGCAGAATGCCACAGAGATCTGCCTCACCCAAGGACACAGCTTTCCTAGGAAGAATTGAAGAAAATGGAGATATAACAAGAAAGGGAAATCACAGAACTCTAAACATTAACAACTTTACAATGATACAAAGAGGATTTATTCAATAAAAGTGGCTGAATCTTGGGAAGAACATTGACTTTATGTCATTTTAACTTGTCCTGTTCCCATCTCCTCTTAACAGAAAGAGAGGGAAGAGGAGAACCAAACAGAAATTCTACAGTTGAAAAGGACAATAACTGAAGTGAAAACTTCACTAGAGAGGCTTACTAGCAGATTTGATCAGGTAAAAGAAAGAATCAGTAATCTTAAAAATATGTAAATTGAGGTGATCTAATATATGGAAAGGGGCTGGGATTTAGCTCACTTGGTAGAGTGCTGCACTGCAGTCTCTGAGGTCTCGAGTTCAATTTCCAGCACAGCAAAAATGGGAGAAGGACCTGGCAATCCACTCCCAAGGCAATCCTGAAACAGTCAGCCATTGAAAACCCTATGAGGGTCGCTATGAGTGGGATACCGACTTGATGGCAGCTAACAACAACAATATATGGAAGGAAAAGAAAATAGAATGAAAAAAGAAGTCCTTAATGACTTGAAGGACTACTAACATATGCATAATGGAAGTCTCAGAAACAGATAAAAAAAAAGAACTGAAAGAGTACTAGAAGACATAATGTTGTTGTTCTCAAGTGCTGTCAAATTAGGTCTGACTGAGAGCAACCCTCATAGGGTTTTCAATGGCTGATTGCTTCAGGATTGCATTGCCACATCCATCTCCCGTTTTTTTGTGGTGCTAGGAATTGAACCTGGATCCTAAAGGGTGCAGTGCAGCACTCTACCAACTGAATTAAATCCCAGCTCCCAGAAGACCTAATAGCTAAAACTTTCTTGAAGCTGGTATAAAACATTAATTTATACATTCAAGAAGTACAAAATGGATCCCCAGTTAGACACATTGTAATCAAATTGCCAAAATTCAAAACAAAGAGAATCTTGAAAACATCAGGAGACAAGCAACATAATAGGCAAAACAAAGCCTCAGTAAGATTAGTGACTGACTTCTTAATAGAATGTGAGTCCAAAAAGAAGTGGGATGACATATTCTAATTGATGAAAATTTACCTGACAACCAATCATTCTATATAGCAACACTATCACTTCACAGTGAAGGATAAATTAAGAATTCCTAGTTATACAAAAGCTGAGATAACTTTACACTGGCAGAATCACCCTACACTAAAAGAAATAAGGAATAATAAAAGTAGTCCTTTGGGGTGAAATAAAAAGACAGTAGGAGATAACTTGAATTCACATGAAAAAATTAAAAGTATCAAAGTTGTTGTTAGGTGCTTCAAGTTGGGTCTAATAGTGACCCTAGGTACAACAGAGGGCTGGGGTTTAGCTCAGTAGGTAGAGTGCTGCTCTGCCTGAAATTCTATCCCCAGCACCATAAAAACAAGAGAAAGACCTGGTAACCCACTCTTGAAACAATCCCCAAACAATCAGCCATTGAAAACCCTATGAACAGCAGAAGAGCACTGACATAGTGTCAGGCTGCAACAGTATCAGGTAGTGTTTCTTCTGTTGTACATAGGGTTGCCATGAGTTGGACCCAACTTGACAGCATCTAACAACAATAACATAATAACATGTGCAACAGAAGGAAACACTGCTCAACATTGTGCCATGTCCAGCACTATGTCAGTGCTTCTCTGCTATTCATAAGGTTTTCAATGGCTGATTGTTTTTCAGGATCATTTTGGGACTGGGCTGCCAAATCCTCTTCTCATTTCTATGGTGCTGAGGATTGAACCCAAGAACTCAGAGCCCTCTACCAACTGAGCTAAAACGCCAGCTCTCCCATCACCAGAAAAATCAATTGTTGTTGTTGTTGTTGTTAGGTGCCGTTGAGTCGGTATCCAACTCATAGTGACCCTCATAGGGTTTTCAATGGCTGACTGTTTCGGGATTGACTTGGGAGTGGATTGCCAGGCCCTTCTCCCATTTTTGCGGTGCTGGGAATTGAACTCGAGACCTCAGAGATTGTAGCACAGTACCCTACCAACTGAGCCAAATCCCAGCCAAGAAAAATAAATAGAGCTAATTAAATAGGCAGATATATAAGACAATGTAAATATACCTATAAATATTTTATTATCTGATTTAAAGGGCAACTGCAAGCCAGATGTCATAGTGCACAACTGTAATCCCAGCAACCTGGAAAGCTAAGAATGGAAGATAGCAGTTTGAGGCCAGAGGCAGCTTGCACAACTTAGTGAGATATTATCTTAAAATTAAAAAAAAATGAAAGATAAAATTTTTAAAAAGGGTGTGGAGGTGATAGGGCACTGGTGTCTAGCATGCATGATGCCCTGGGTTCAAGGCCCTCAGTATGGTTAAATAAATAAAGATAAAAGGCACCTACATAAATCAATAATTGTAAAATGGTATTGATGGGTTTTTAATGTACAAAGATGTAATTTGTATAATGGCACAAACAAAGAAGAGGGAACAAAGCTATGTAGAAATAAAGTTGGATAGTATTAAAATTAGAGTGGTATCCACCTGAAGTAGATTGTTAGAACTCAATATGTTAATTGTAGGTCCCAGGGCAATGAATAAAAATGACTTAATAATACAATAAAAGAAAAAAACAAGAAAATAAAATGGTTTACTAGAATATATTTAACACAATAGACTGCAGTAAAGGAGGACAGGAAAATGAAAAGGATATACAGAAAACATAGCAAAACACTAGATACAAACTCTTATCATAATTACATTAAGTATAAATGAATTAAAACACTATAATCACATTTGGCAACTAGATAAAATCTGTAATTCAACTATATACTGTCTATAAGAGACACACTTTATATTCACTGTCGGGAGCCATAGGCCCGACATGAGCTAAGGCAATGCCTGCATAAATGGCTACGTGACAGATGTGACCATAGCAGGAAGCTCTGCTACCTGTGGAATGAGGAAACAACACATCAGAGGCTCTGCTGAACTTTGTTGTCTCTTTAGCTACTATATTAACATGAGTATAGATCTGAACTTTGTTCCTTGATTGTATCTTTAGGATTAATCTGTTACTGGAAAGCTAACTAAGCTGACTGTAAACCTTATGACTGTTGCAAAGTCCATTGCACTGCAGTTACCTTTGTGAGCTATTTTTAGTATCTCCTTGAGTTGCTATATAAGCATGAGTATAGAGAATAAAGTTTAGCTCAAGACCATCAGTCTTGGCCTCTTTGTCTCCTTCATCCTCGGCTCTCCCCTTCACCCGCCTGGGCCCCGACAATTCACAGACAATAGATTGGAAACTTTAAAATGAAAAATTTTAGGTATGTACATGTTTAAATATATTTTACTGTTGTTTGGTAGAGCATTCTACAGATGCCTGTTAGGTATAGTAGACTTACAGTGTCTTGCAAGTCTTCTGTCTTCTTTTTAATCATCTTCTGCCTAGTTCCATCCATTATTGACAGTGGAATGTTATTGATGAATTATCTAGTTCTCCCTTCAGTTCTGTTCCTTTTTCCCTTTTCTATTTTTGGGCTCTATTGTTTAGTTAGTCTTCCTCATAAATTGACCTTTTATCACTAAAAATCTCCTTTTTCTCAGGTACATTTTTGTTTTAAAACCTACTGGGTACAATATTAGTATAGCCACTCTTGCCCTTTTGGTTATTATTTGCATAGTATACCTACAGATTAAATCTTTATCAAAATCACAGCTGGACCTTTTTTGTTCTAAAATTCATACAGAAATACAGGAACTCAGAGTAGCTGAAACAATCTCAGAAGAATTAGAGGACTCTCATTTCTCACTTTTGAAACTTATTACAAAGCTATAGTCATCCAGACAGTTGGTACTCAAATAAAGATAAACAATTCAATGAAATAGGATTTAGAGGACAAAAATAAATGTATACATTTATGGCCAATTTGTTTTTGACAAGGGCACCCAGTCCATTTAATGTGTAAAGAATAGTCTCTTCAACAGTGGATTTCCATATGCAGATGAATTGAAATTGGACCCATATTTCACACTGTATGCAAAAATCAATTCAAAATAGGTCAATGACCAAAACATAAGAGCTAAATCCATGAAATCTTAAAAGGAAATATATGAGTAAAATTAGTGACTTTGCATTAGACAACTTTTTTTTAGGCATCCCACTAAAAGTACAAGCAACAAAAGAAAAAGCAGAGAAGCTGAACTTCCTCATAATTAAACTTTTGTGCTTCAAACCATCAAGAAACAATTAAGAAAATGAAGATGCTCCAAGAGTGTAAAGCATATCTGAAGATATACATCTGATGAGGCTCATGTATCCAGAATATACGAAAAACCTTTAGAATTCAGCAATTGAAAGACAACCTACATTTAACATTGGTAAGCTATTTGAATACTTATTTCTCAATGTAACATATACAAATGACTACTAACAGTAACAAGCTCATGAAATGTGGCTCAACATAATTAGTCATAAACAAATTGCAAAACAAAATCATAACATGACACTACTCAATATTAACAAGGATGGTTGTGAACAAAACACGCAATATATTATTTACTTTTGCATTGTTGTTGTTAGGTGCCGTCGAGTCGGTGTCCAACTCATAGCAACCCTCATATGGTTTTCAATGGCTGATTGTTTCAGGATTGCCTTGGGAGTGGATTGCCACATCATTCTCCCATTTTTGCGGTGCTGGGAATCGAACTCGGGACCTCAGAGACTGCAGAGTGGCACTCTACCAACTGAGCTAAATCCCAGCCCTACTTTTGCATAGCTATGACAAAAATATCTGAGAGAACAACGTAAATGAGGAAAGATTTATGGTAGCTCACAGTTTCAGAGACTGCAGTCCATGGCCTTTGACTCCATTGATTCTGGGCCTGTAGTAAGGCAGAACATCATGGTGGCAGGAACATATGGAGGAGGTGGCTGCTCACCTCATGGAGGACAGGAAGCAAATTGAGGGAGACAGGAAGGAGCTAAGGACAAGATACCTCTCAAGAACCCATTCTCAGTGACCTACTTTCTCCAGCAAAGTCCAACTTCCTAACGTTTCAAAAATCTCCCAAAATAGTGTCACCAGTTGGGAACCTAGGCTTTAACACATGAGCTATGAGGAACATTTTACATTCTAACCATAACCACAGTGAGGATGTTGACAAATTAGAACCCCTATACATTGTTGGTGGAACTGACATTTCCTCAAAATGGTAAACATAGAGTTATTACTAGTCTTAGCAATTCTGCTCTTAGGTATAAACCCCCCAAAATTAAAAATGTATGTCAACACAAAAATTTATGAATATTTACATCAGAATTACTCATAATAGTCAGAATGTGAACCCAAATGTTCCTCAATTAATTATGGATTTTCAAAAATGTGTTTATTCTTACAACAGAGTATTAATTAGCAGTAAAAATGAATAAATTACCACTACATGCTATAATATGTATGAATCTTGAAAATAGGCTAAGTAAAAAAAAAAAGAAAACCAGACACAAATGTGCTATCTTGTATGATTCCATTCAAATGTCCAAAATAGTCAAATTCATAGAAATAGAAAGCAATGCACTGGTTACCAGAGGCTGAGGAGAGGAGACATATTAATTTACTGCTAATCAGTATGGGGTTTCCTTCTAAGGTGAGGAAAATGAAAATGTTCTTGAACTAGATAGCTGTGATGGTTGGACAACTCTGAATATAATAAAACCACTAAATGCCATAGTTTAAACAGATAAAGTTTATGGCATATGAATTCTCCCTCCCACACCTCTCTCTTTGCCTTCCTTATCCCTCTCACTGTTCTCTCTTCTTTAAGACAGGGTATCTCTGTGTAGCCCAGGTTGCCCTAGAACTCACAATTCTCCTGCCTTGGCCACCCCAGTGCTGGGATTACAGGTGTACACCACCAAGCCCAGTTGAATTATATGTTAATGAAGCTGATTTTTAAAGGTAACTAATATAATATGAAGAAAATTATGTATCATCTTAATATATACATGAAAAGCATCTGATAAAATTCAAAACACATATGCACATATTTAATGAGATTAAAAGATAAAACTGAAAACAGAAGTTTCCTTTATCTAAGAGAATTCATAGAAGCCCTTCAGCAAACATCAAAATTAAAAGTGAAATATTGAGAATTTTCTATCAATGTATAAGAAACAGAAAGCATAAGGATTAGTAAGGAGGAAATAAACTGTCAATTTTAGGCAACATGATTATTTAGAAAATCCAAATTAGCCTACAAACAATAAAATGTATTAAATGATTTAACAAAGTTCTTGATACAAAGAAATGGAAAAACACTTAAGACATGATTTATAATAACATCAAAAATGCTATAGGCATACAAATAAATCTAAGGATAGACATTAGAGATGACTATATTTTAACCTATAACAATTATTGAGTGAAATTTAATAATACCTAATTTTGAATACCTAATGAAATACTGGGGGCTAGGATTTAGCTCAGTTGGTAGAGCGTCGCTCTGCAGTCTCTGAGGTCCCGAGTTCAATTCCCAGCACCACAAAAATGGGAGAAAGACATGGTAACCCACTCCCAAGGCAATCCCGAAACAATCAGCCATTGAAAACCCTATGAGGGTCGCTATGAGTGGGACACGACTTGACAACACCTAACAACAACAATAACGAAATACTATCATGGTATATAATTTTCAAGGGATGGAAAACTCAGTGCTGTAAAGAAATTCTCCCCAATTTAATCTATACATTTGATGCCTCCCAAATTAAAATACAAAACAAAACAAAATACAAATAGCATTTGTAGAAATTACAAGATGATTTTAAAATTTATATTAAATGCAAAGGGCCCAAAATAACCAAACTATCTTTAAAAAGAGTGAAAAGAGAGAATGTACATTGTGCAATATAAAGACTTACTATAAAGCTATAATAATTCAGACACTGTGGTATTGGTTTAGTTATATTCTACAATATGTTGTTGTTGTTAGGTGCCATCGAGTCCGTATCCGACTCATAGCAACCCTACGTACAACAGGAAAAACAGTATTGTCAGTGCTTCTCTGCTGTTCATAGGGTTTTCAATGGTGGATTGATTTTTGGGAGTGGGTTGCCAGGTCCATCTCCCAAGATTCTACCATATAGAGGATCCAAAACTATATATATGGAGTCAATCACTAGATTAATAAAAACTGATATTACAATGCAGAGGGAAAGGACCATTCTCTATATAAAAATCAAAAGGTCAATTGACTATGCACAAAAAAATTAATCTCTACCTTTCATCTTTCACCACAAACAAAAACTAATTCCAGAATTATGGTAGATGTAAAACTGAATGCCAAAACAATGACATTCCCAGAAAAAATATGGGAAAACTTGCTATGTTTTTAGAGTAACCAAAAATTTCTTAATACAAAAATTAATCACAGAGGAAAATACTGGTCATATGTACCCATTAAAATTAAGACCTTGTATTCCATGAGGGAACTGGGGTTTAGCTAAGTTGATAGAGTTCCACGCTATACTATCTGAGCACCCAGGTTCAATCTCTAGGACTGCAAAAATGAGAGAAGGAAGTGGCAGTCCACTCTGAAAGCAATCCCCAAACAATCAGCCATTGAAAACCCTATGAGGGTCACTATGAGTCAGACCCAACTCGAAAGCACCTAACAGCAACATTTCATAAGAGAAGCAAAGGGGAATTCAACCACAGAGTAGGAGATATTTGCAATACATCTATCTAATAGATGACGTATATTTGCCAGTTTTTTGCCACTGTAACAAAATACCTGAAATAAACAATTTAAAAGGAAGAGAGATCTATTTGGGCTCATGGTATCAGAGACCAGTCTGTGATCACTTAGCCCCACCACTTTGTGCCTGTTGAGAAGCAGAACATCATGGCAGAAGCACATGGTGAAAGAGGCTGCTTACTTAATGGTATCCAGGAAGCATAGAAAGAGAAAGAGGGAGGGAGAGAGAGAGAGAGAGAGAGAGAGAGAGAGAGAGAGAGAGGAGGTGCCAGGGTGCCCATCAAAGGTGCACCCAACCTCCTTCCACTAGGTCTCCTAGAGGTTCCAACCCCTTCCAATTATGCCACAGGCTGGCAACCAAGTGTTTAGCACATAGGCCTTTGGGGGACATTTAAGATCCAAGTCATAATAAAATGTATTCAGAATGCACACAAAGCTATAAACTAATAACAAAAAGACCACCAAGAACTGGATAAAATTTGTATAGATATGTCAAGAAAAGATATATTCTAATAGCCTAAAAGTTGTGAAAATATAGTTAAATTAATTAGGAAAACACAATTTGAAACCACAATGAATTACCACAATATTCTCACAAAGCTGTTAAATGAAAAAGACTGACAATGTCAGGGATCAGGAAGGATTTGGAATAACCATAATTTTCACATATAGCTGTTAGGAATATAAATTGATGTAACTATTCAAGGAAACTATTTGGATGAACAAATACATAATCATATTCAACCAAAGACTTTTACAAGAATAGTAATTGAATCACTATTTATAATAGCTGAAAATTGGAAACAACTCAAATATCCATCAATATCAGAATAAAGAAATATATTGTGGTATAATCAAATAACAGAATACTATACAATCATGAGAACGAATGAACCACAAGATGAAAACATAATGAATTTCTCAAACATAATGCTAAGTAAATGCAGCCAGATACCAAAAGCTTACATATTGCATGATTCCATTTATAGAAAGCTTAGAAATAAGCAAAGCCACCTAAGGTGATAAAAGTCAGGACAGAGATTTCTTTTGAGAAAGTGAAATATGGTTGAGATGGGACTTGAGGCCATTTTGGGGGTATTATTTGTATCTTGATTCTTAATCTGGGATCTAGCCATTTTGTTAAAATATATTGGACTGTACACTTATTATTTTGCATAGATCTCTGTTTGAGTGGTACATCCAAATAAAAATTTCACAATGAAATGAGACACATACATTGCTTTCCATTTTCCTGCTGTGGTGCGAAGCAACTCCTGATGACATTGCTGCTTTCAATGTGGTTTTTAAACTGGGAGCATTTGAGGAAATCAGGCCAGGAGGAGTTCACCATCCCTAGGACAGACTCACACCCTTCTTTTGCAGCCTCACAGAAAGATCTACAGGGCAGGAGGCCATACCTAGAAGAAAAGAAAAAGGTGAAAATTAATGTTTTTATAAAATACTTCTCAAAATAATAATGACATTAAAGTTAGCCACCATTGCTGTACCATTATCTTAGCTTCTATTTCCTATCATTAACAACTTAAATTTCTGCATTTAGTCCTATGACAACAATCTCATCCACCCTATTATCTGGATTCTAGAGGGAATGAGTTAGATCCATAATATATCATCTGAATATTTTTTGTAGAAGCATTTATCCCAAATGATTATTTTTAAGTTTTCTGTGCTAAAATATACTTCTTGTTGTCGTTGTTGTTAGGTGCCGTCAGGTTGGTATCCGTCTCAGCGACCCTGTATACAACAGGTGAAACACTATTGTCAGTGCTTCTCTGCTGTTCATAGGGTTTTCAATGGCAGACTGATTTTTGGGAGGGGGTTGCCAGGTCCTTCCCCCAAGCCTACAGTATCTGGTGTTCCCTGGCGGTCTCCCATCCAAGTACTAACCAGGCCCGACCCTGCTTAGCTTTGGAGATCTGACGGGATCGGATGCCACAGGGCTATGGCTGCAGGCAAAAATATACTAGTCAACAAGAAAATACCTCAAATTGATAACGAAAGAGGGAAGTTAATACAAAAAGGAAGGCTGCCAAATTGCAAAGGCAGAAGTAGATCACAAAGTAGATTACTCTCATTTTTTCAATCTTCTCTTTGAGAAATTCAGATTTTTTTTTTTTTTTTTTTTTTTTTGTCATCTAACCTTTAGTGTGAGTGTTAAAGTTAACATCAGAATTGCATACACTGGGGTGTGATGGCATGCACATGTAATCCCACACCTGGGAGGGGGACACAGGAGGATGGTGAGTTCAAGGCCAGCCTGGGCTGCATAGTGAGACCTCATCTCAAGAAGAAAAAAAAAAGTATATGTACATAGGTTTCACCCAAAGTATATGGAGGTAAAGAATTCCAACTTTAGCTGTACATTAATAGCAGAAAGAGGATGTCAAGAAAGAAAGAGTACTTAGGATGTCACCTGGAATGTCAGCCAGAGAATGTTAGGTTACAGATGTTGATTGCAGTTATGTGTCTGAGAACTCCATAGCACACCTCTCTGCCCTCTTTTAAACCACCTTGGCACTACCCTATTCTCTGTTGCAGAACTGCTCTGCTCTTTGATTAAAATTGTCTCTCCATCTTAACAGAGCCTCCTAAATGGAGAATTACACATACTTCTTCCTCTTTTAAAAAAATCTTTCATTTGTTCTTTTGTTTCTTTTCAGCACTTATTTCTTGAGCCCTTGGCATTTGTCATTCACAAGGGCAGAGATTTGAGATATACATCATAAATAAGGATATATATGCCTTACACCAGTAAGAATGGCCAAGATCAATAAAACAAACAACAACAAATGCTGGCGAGGCTGCGGGGAAAAGGGAACACTTTTACATTGCTGGTGGAGCTGTAAATTGGTGCAACCACTATGGAAATCAATATGGAGGTACCTCAAAAAACTAAAAATAGAACTACCATATGACCCAGCTATAACACTAT
>VMDO01021247.1:0-35802 GCA_007922755.1 Pedetes capensis
GGAAGAGATCCATATTTGTGCCTATTCCCAAAAAAGGGGATCCGACTGAATGTGCAAACTATCGGACAATATCATTAATATCACACACCAGCAAAATTCTACTAAAGATCATTCAGAAGCGACTGCAGCAATACATAGACAGGGAATTACCGGAAAATCAAGCGGGATTCAGAAGAGGGCAGGGAACTAGGGACATCATCGCTGATGTCAGGTGGATATTAGCTGAAAGCAGAGAATATCACAAAGATGTCTATCTATGTTTTATTGACTACGCAAAAGCATTTGATTGTGTGGATCATAACAAATTATGGATAACACTTCGGAAAATGGGAATACCAGAACACCTAATTGTGCTCATGAGAAATCTGTACATGAACCAGGAGGCAGTTGTTCGAATAGAACAAGGAAACACTGAGTGGTTTAAAGTTGAAAAAGGTGTGCGTCAGGGCTGTACACTTTCACCCTATCTCTTCAATTTATACGCTGAGCAAATAATCCGAGAAGCTGGACTTTATGAGGAAGAACGTGGCATCAAGATTGGAGGAAGACTCATTAACAACCTGCGTTATGCAGATGACACCACTCTGCTTGCTGAAAATGAAGAGAATTTAAAACATTTACTGATGAAGATCAAAGATCATAGCCTTCAATATGGGTTACAACTAAACATCAACAAAACAAAAATCCTTACGACTGGGTCAGCACGCAACTTCACAATAAATGGAGAAAAGATTGAGGTTGTCCAAGATTTTGCTTTGCTTGGCTCTATAATCAACACCCATGGAAGCAGTAGTCAAGAAATCAAAAGACGCATTGCTCTAGGAAAAGCTGTGGCAAAAGATCTCTTTAGAGTACTGAAAAGCAAAAATGTCACATTGAAGATGAAGGTGCGTCTGACTCATGCCATGGTATTTTCAGTGGCATCATATGGTTGTGAAAGCTGGACATTGAACAAGAGAGACAGAAAAAGAATTGATGCTTTTGAATTGTGGTGCTGGAGACGTTTATTGAATATTGACTGCCAAAAGAACCAACAAATCTGTCCTAGAAGAAGTACAACCAGAGTGCTCCTTGGAAGCAAAAATGTCCAAACTGCATCTTACATATTTCGGACATGTAGTCAGGAGATAACAATCCCCGGAGAAGGACATCATGTTTGGAAGAGTGGCAGGTCAACGCAAAAGAGGAAAACCCTCCACCGATGGATTGACACAGTGTCTGCAACAATGGGCTTAAACATAAATAAGATTGTTTGCCTGGCACAGAATCGGCAAGTGTTTCGATCTGCTGTACATAGGGTTGCTATGAGTCGGACTCAACTCAACAGCACCTAACAACAACAACAACAGGTTTCTGCACAGCAACAGTCCCACTGTCTGGTACTAATTTTATGTATTAGCTTGTCATTGCTGTGGCAGAAAAATCAACCCAAACAAACTTATCCAGGGAGAGATTTATTGTGTACTCATGGAGAATCAGTCCATAATGGTGTCAGAGCAGGCATGTCACTGGCAGTGGCAGGGCTGTGGTTGACTAACTCATAGCATGGTAGACCAGGAACAGACAGAGACTAAGGCTGCAGGTCTGGGGTAAAAACCTCCAAAGGTCCACCCCTAGGGAACTACTTCCATTAAAGGCCTGCCTCCCAAAGTTCCACAACCTCCCAAGACAGGGGCACCAGCTGGGACCAAATGACATGATCTTTGGGGGACAATTTAGATCCAAACTATAACATCCTAAGGAAGTGCACCCTCTTACAAAAACAGAATACTTACAAATACCAACTTCAGGAAACACAGATATACTACTTTACCCCATATTCTAATATTTGTCAACTGAATAACATTCTCCTTAATATATATATATTTTTTTCCTTTTCTAGCACAATGTCCAGTTCAGGATTGTATTAGTTACTTTTCCATTTCTATGACCAAAATACATGGCAGAAACAACTTAAGAGAGGAAAGATTTATTTTGACTCACAGTTTCAGAAGGTTTTAGTCCATTTGGGGAGGGAAGGTATGGTAGATCAGCTCAGTTCATGGCAGTGGAAGAGCGTGATGGAGGCTGTTCACATCACAGCAGACAGGAAGCAGAGAGAACCCTTAGGACAGGGCTAAGGTTAATAAGTCCCCAAGGACCTGTCCCCAATGTCCTACTTCCTCCAGTTAGGTCTCACATCCCAAGGTTATCACAACCTCCCAAAATATCACTACCAGCCAGGTACAAACTGTTCAAGCACATGAAATTGTAAGTGGCATTTCATATTTGAACCATAAAAGTATCCTATATTGAATTTAATTATTTCTCTTCAGTATTTCATTTTTAAGTCAATCTTTCTTTTCTTTTCTTTAGATCAGCCTTACTATGTTACCCAGGCTGGCCTCAAACTCCTGGGCTCAAGCAATCCTCCTGCCTCAGCCTCCCACCCTCCTAAGTAGCTGAAACTACAGGCATGTGCCACTGGGTCTAGCTCTTCAATCTTCTTTAATTGATAACAATCTCTTAGCCTTGATATTTTTGAACAGGACTGCTCCTAGCATCCATAATAGAATTTTCCTCATTTTAAGTTTGTTGTTTATGTTTACCCATGATTAGATTCAGGTCATCCATTCCTGGCCAGAATACTTGTTGTTGTTGTTGTTGTTGTTAGGTGCCGTCCAGTCGGTATCCAACTCATAGCGACCCTCTGTACAACAAGGGAAACACTATTGTCAGTGCTTCTCTGCTGTTCATAGGGTTTTCAATGGCAGATTGATTTTTGGGAGGGGGTTGGCAGGTCCTTCTCCCAAGCCTACAGCTTCTGGTGTTCCCTGGCGGTCTCCCATCCAGGTATTAACCAGGCCCGACCCTGCTTAGCTTCCGAGATCTGACGGGATTGGATGCCACAGGGCTAGGGCTGCAGAACTGGCCAGGATATTATATAAGTGATATTCTGTCCTTCTCAGGATTTCATACCCCAAAGCACATAACACCCTGTCCCTCTTCAGTGATTTTAACTCTAATCACATGGTCAATATATTTGATTTTCCCATAGTATACTTACTGTTTTTCCCCTCATGATTAATAAGCAATGTGCAAAGACATACCTTAGAGCATACAAATATCCTGCTCATTAAACATGAGTCCCTAGATTTAGCATCTGTTGATGATTCTTGTCTATACCAATCCTCTTATTAATCTCTTAGTTACTTAGCTGTCTTTTTGATATAGATGCATGATATAGATGCATGGAGTTACTGTTTTTCAATTGTTTATAATTCATTACTTAATTATTATAGTGCTAGAAATATCCAGATTTAGCCAGTGGGTTCCCTTTCAAGATGGTTTCCATGTCTTTTTTAGCATGTCCCCATAATGAGATATTCCAGGTTCATCTTGGACTTGCCCTGCCCCAGGTGCAGAATCATCCATTCCTCTGAGGAGTTTTGGTTCTTTATATAGGGAGTTATATTAGAAAAGATCTGGGCACTAGTCTCAGAATGACTTTTTGTTGGATGCTGTGGCCATGGCTATGAATGCATATGCTAAATAGACAGTTTCCCTACTCATCCCTTCCCTCAGGGTTGCAAGAGTGAAATATCCCTAGGCGTTTTATTTCCAAGACTCTTTAGTGACTCCTTAGCAGAGAAAGCCTGCAGCGGTAGCCCTGTGGCATCCGATCCTGTCAGATCTTGGAAGCTAAGCAGGGTCGGGCCTGGTTAGTACCCAGATGGGACACCGCCTGGGAACACCAGAAGCTGTAGGCTTGGGAGAAGGACCTGGCAACCCCCTTACAAAAATCAATCTGCCACTGAAAACCCTATGCACAGCAGAGAAGCACTGACAATAGTGTTTCCCTTGTACAGAGGGTCGCTATGAGTCAGATACTGACTCGACGGCACCTAACAACAACAATAGCAGAGAAAACTTGAATAAGGGGATTTGGTAGGCATTTTTCATTGCCCATTCAATGAATAGTTAGGTTGGTTAACTTTTACAGCAAATAACTCCCATGTATTAGTCAACTGGTGTGTCACTATGACAGGGAAACTAACCAAAGCAAACTTAGAGGAGGAAATATTTATTAGGGGCTTATGTTTGGAGGATTTTAGCTTATAGAGATAGAAGGTGTGCTGGCAAGGCAGATATAGCAGGGCCTGTGGCACAAAGCTGCCCATCTTAGCAATCAGGAACCAGACAGCAGAGAGCCTCAGGCCTGAGTAAAAACCTGCAAAGGCCCACCCCTAATGACCACTTCCACAAAGCTGAGTCCTACCTCCCAAAGTTCCATAGCTTCCACAAACAGCGCCACCAGCCAGGGACCAAACATTCAAACACATGACCTATGGTGGACATTTTAGATTTAAATAATACCCTATATATCAGTGGCTTAACACAATTAAGTTTTATTGCTTGCTTCCATCTTCAGTCCATTGTTTGTGGCTGGGGCAGAAAGATTGATCTGTCCCATGAAGTCATTCAAGGATTCAGGTACCTTACAACTAGATTCTGTGGCTTCATTATTCCTTGGAGCCTTTGATTTCTCTACTGGGTCCTGTGTATTATGTCAGAAATAAAAATAAGGGAGGGAAGAAAATATGAATGATTGTGGTTTTATACGCCAGGCCTGGAGGTAGGAAATACATAAATCTCTTCCACACACATTCATTGGTGGGAACTCTGAAACACAGAAACTGCTAACTTCAAAAAAAGGTTAGGAAATGTAACCTAGCTATATGCTCAGGAAGAAAAGAGGTATGATTGCAGTAAAAATAATAATAATGACAATAATAAGCTAGTGCCTGTCTTACTTAACCAAAAGCTATTCCTTATAATACTTATTTTCTATTAATAGAATTCCAGTATTTTTCAGGAAGAGGGTAGATCATTTAATTTCAAGGGAGGCATGTTTGTCAACTAGTTTCACAACTAGTCTAAACCACTCTTGGTAATTCTATTTCCCCTTGCCTCTGACAGGTCTAGAAATGGGTATATGGCTCATTTCTGGCCAGTGAAATATTAAAACAAGTCTGCTGGAAGACTCCTTGGAAAATATTTTTTTGTATAAAAAAGATAGCACTTTGAGAGAAAAGTTTATTTTGCTCCTGCCCCTGTCTCCTTCTTGAGACAAAGGCACAAAGACACGAGGCCTGGGGCTGTCATGGTCATCTTTTGACCACAAATGCAACAATGAAGAGCAGTGGAGACAGCCAACATGCTAAAGACAGCAAAGAATGATGAAAAGAGTGGGTCCTTGATGACATGGTTGAGCTGAATGAACATAGATCTGCTCACTTCTGGACTTCCTTTTAAGTAAATAAATATTATGATTGAAGCCACTGTTAGATAAGATTTTTTTATTTGCATCCAAAATCATCCTTAACTGATGCAGCAGAGAACCAGGAGAGATTTTCTAAAAGAAGGAGCTAATCTGTGTTGTCCAAAGGTTCTGAGAGGTAAAGGAGGATAAGGACTAAAGTGTCCAGTGGATCTTGCAATTAAGTGGTCACTGCTAATCTTGCTGAGAGCAATTTTGGTGGCACAGTAAAAGCTGAAGTAGTATGGTTCTTACATAAGGTTATTCATAGTATGAGTAGTGACTGTTTAGCTGGAAAGGATGTTCGTTCCACCTGGGCAGTACCCTTTTGCAGTTTTCAATGTCCTAGGAAGCTGCTCAGGTCCTTGTTGTCCACATTGGTTACATCTAAAAAGTCATGAACAGAATCATTTTCACTTTTTTTCTCTGTCTCTTCTCACAGGAATAAACCAGGAAAAGTTCTGTCCCCTTAATTAGTTTCATGAAGGGCAAAGCTAACACAAGTGATGGGGGTTACAATGGGACATTTTGGAGACTAGGTCCCAGAAGAAATGATAGTTTGGTGAAATAGGAATCTGGATGAAGGGCATGCCTATGAGATGAAAGTGGACGATTAAAATACAAGCAGTTAAAAGAAAGAGGAAGTGAAACTAGAGCATGGCAGTGTTTGCACAGCATTGTGAATGCACTAAATGCCACTGAATTATACACTGTACAATGGTTAATTGTACATTATGTGAATTTCACCTCAAAAAAAAAGGGAGAAGAGGTTTTCAGAATTTAGAATGTGCATGAGACTTTATCCCTAATTTTCCTAATTTTCAAGGGTCAACCAAGAGACCAGACTAAGGGAGGGCAAATGCCTTGAATTCTCACACAACCTGTGTTTACTTCTTAGATCCTCCTTGCACCATAATTATTTCTAATGCCTCCCTTTTCTACATGTAGACAACTTATTCTCTCTCGCTTTTGTCATATGTCAACCCTTTATTGAGTAAAACCAAGGGACAGGGCTTTTCTCTCCCTTTCTGTGAATCATCATTATTTTTCATTGTCATGTCTCCTCCATTCTATAGCTTCTCACCTTCACTTTGACCCACTGTTACACAAGCTTTTAACACCTACATTCCGTAGTCTTTCCCTGTCATCACTTTCAAGCAACATCCAAAGCCAAAATAAATGCTCTGGGAAGGCATACAGAGACTCATAAAGGAGAGGGCAATAAATCAGAACAGGAACTGTAAATTTAGTAATTGAGTACTAGTTGTGCTGTGTCATTGTATACTTCCTACAGACTCAGGGAAAAAAAAAAAAAGGCATGAAAGTGTCCTTTGCAAAAGCACAATTCCTGACATGTGATGGTACTAATAACTGTTTTGCTTAGTGAATTACTGAGTGTTAGTACTTGTTCACAGTGCCTAACCATCAAAATTCAGTTAACTATAGAACAGAGTTTAAGAAAACTCAAAATAACAATCTTTATTTTGGGTGGTGAATTTTACTTAATTTTTTACTATTACCTTTGGAAACTTACTTTGATAAAAGCTGTAAGCAGTCAACAGGTGGTTATCAACTGGTTCTCTCCATGGGAATGGGCTAGAGGAAGGTACTCCAAAATCCCTAGAGGGTAGATCTTTGAGGTAAAAAAGACTTTTATCTGACCAACCTCACTGCTCCTAAGTCATTCAGTACAGAAGAAAAATATGGGCTTTGGAGCCTAATGTCCATAAGTACCCCAACTTTGCTAGTTACTAAGGTATAAGAGTAGGCATGTCAATAAGCCCCCTTCTCATCTTTAAAATGGAGATGATAATACCTTTTCCTTACTACTCTACCTAATGAGACACTGTCAGAAAGAAAGAAAGAAAGAAAGAAAGAAAGAAAAAGATAATTTTCACTGTTACTTCCTGATATCCTGAATACATCATTATCACTATTATTCATCTCCACTGATACAAGCTGTGGAATCAGAAAGTCTGACAGAAGTGAAATATAAAATCATAAGTATAGATACTTAAAAATTGGAAAGAGAAAAGATCTTAAATAGTCTCAATACACACATAAAAATAACTATGTGAGATAATAGATGTTAATTAGCTTTACTGTTGTAATCATTTCACAATATATACATATGTCAAAAATCTGAACCAAATATAGTAATGTACACCTATAATCCCAGAACTCAGGAGGCTAAGGCAGGATGACCTCAAGTATGAGGTCAGCCTGGGCTACATAGTGAAACACTGTCTCCAGAACAAAAAACAAACAAAAGATAATATATACTATAAATGTCAACATATTTGTCAGTTGATATATCAGATCAAATAATTTGTCAATTATATTTCAATAAATTAGGATTTTTGCAGTTTTGTCTTGCGAGTAGTTTTTAATGATGTATAAACTAGAAGCCTTACAAAGAGAAGAATGCAATCTTATGAACCTAAAATTACCTTTTTCATCTAGTTCAGGGATCCCCACCCCGCCAGGCCACAGACCCGTCAGTCCTTGGCCTGTTAGGAACAAGGCAGCACGGCAGGCAGTGAGCTACGAGTGAGGGAGGGAACTTCATCTGTATTTACAGCTGCTTCCCAACACTCATTTTATCATCCAGCTCTGCTTCCAGTCCACAGAAAAACTGTCTGGACTAATTTATAGAATATACAAAGAATTTAGGAAACCAAACATCACAATATCAACCCAATAATTAAGTGGGCAATGGAACTGAACAGATAGTTCTCAAATGAAGAAGTACAAATGGCCAATAAACACATGAAAAAATGCTCAATATCCCTAGCCATTAGGGAAATGTAAATCAAAACAACACTGAGATTCCATCTCACTCCAATAAGAATGGCTGAGATTAACAAAATAAATAATAACAAATGCTGGCGAGGATGTGGAGAAAAAGAAACCCTTTCAGACTGCTGGTAGAACTGTAAATTAGTTCAACCACTTTATAAATCAGTATGGAGGTACCTTAGAAAACTAATAGAACTATCATATGATCGAGTTATACCATTCCTGGGAATATACCCAAAGGAAAATAAGTCAGCATATCACAGAAACACCTACTCTTCCATATTTAAGGCAGCACTCTTCACAATTAGAAGGGTTTGGAATCAACTAAGATGTCCATCAAGAGAGGAGTGGATTGAAAAATTGTGGTATATATACACAATAGAATGTTACTCAGCAGTAAAGAATGAAATTATGTCATTTGCCGCAATGACATAATTGTAGAACTGGAGAACATCATTTTAAATAAATTAACCCAGTCCCAAAAAGAGAAATACCATATGTTCTCTCTCATATATGGGACCTAAATCTAACTTCAAAAAACTATATAGAGGTAGATATACAAAAATGAATAATCATACTTATCTAAGAAGGGAAAATATAAGCACAATAGAAAGAAAAGGGAGGGGATCAGCAGGTAGGAACAGAGGTGGGGGGAGGGGGAAGGATAGGGGAAATAATATAGAAGGGTAAAGTTGTTGTTAGGTGCCATCAAGTCACATCCAACTTATAGCAACTCTCATAGGGTTTTCAATGGCTGATTGTTTGGGGATTGCTTCGGAAGTGGATTGCCACATCCTTCTCATTTTTGCAGAGCTGGAGATTGAACCCAGGTTCTCAGACAGTGCAAAGCAGCACTCTACCAACTGAGATAAGCACCAGGGTAAGGAGGGAGAGGAAAATCTCAAAATATATGATGCAACTATATGAATACATGGGGAAAATAGGGAAAAGAAAAAAATCAATGAGAATATAACCCATAGTTGCATACAATTTTTATTACATATTAATTAAAATTCCTACTTTCTAAATCATTTCTTCTCTTCTTTAGTTTATACTGTTCTGCAAAATTTGTAAGATGATGAATGTGTAAACAAGTGATTCAATGGTTGCAAGATGGATATAGCAAATGACTTATTACTGTGTACCCCACCAACATTTATAAGTAAGGAAAAATAACAGAGAAACTGTCTTCCACAACCAGTCCCTGGTGCCAAAAAGGTTGGGGACTACTAATCCAGTGCTTTTCTGTATAGATGTAGAATTTTACAACTTGGTGAATTAAATGAAAAGACCCAAATCCAACTGGGTTTGACTAGGATATATTCTCCATCATAGTCTTTTTTGTAGTTATTTTTAAGAGATAAGGTCTCTCTATTTCACCCAGCCTCAAACTCCTGGGCTCAAGCATCCTCCTGCCCCAGCCTCCCAAATAGTTGAGTCTATCAGCACAAACCACAATACATGGCCTCCATTACATCTTATAGAACTCTTCTTGTAGAAGCAGATATGAAAAAATCAAGACTTATGTTGTTCTTGATAAATACTATAGTTCAAATTTAAATGATCATTTAAATAATTTAAAGTAAAAATTAAGCACTCTTCTGATAAATGAATTATTTTTGTTTTTTGTGGTACAGAGGGCCTGAACCCAGGGCCTCAATTATATTTTACAAGCACTTTACCACTGAGCTGTACCCCTAGCCCATTTTTCACTTATTTTGAGACAGGGTCTTGCTAAGTTACACAAGCTGCCTCTAGCCTCAAACCTGTGATACTCCTGCCTCCATCCCCTGAGTCACAGGGATTACAGTTGTGTACCACCAAAATTGGCTGATAAATGAAAATTTTTACTGAAGAATTCTAGTCTCTCAAGAGATGTAGGCTGTAACCCCACGGTTTTTCTTTTTAGAAAGTTATATAACCTGTCTATTATAGGAAATAGTGTTAATTTATAAAATATTCCAGACACTTATAAATTAGCTCACTCTAGCTATGCATGGGGGTACATGCCTGCAATCCCAACACCAGGAAGCTGAGGCAGGAAGATCAAGAGTGTAAGGCCAGCCTGGGTTATATAATAAGACCTTACCCCCAAAATAAATAAGCTCACTCATTTTTCCTGTTCTTTTCTTCCTTCTCCCCAAATATGTGTATGTATATATTACTTGTGGGTATATATACCATTACCTGTGTATACTTTTCCTCTTTTTTTTTTTTTTTTTTGCGGTACTGGGGGTTGAACTCAGGGCCTCATGCCTACATGCTTTGCAAGTGCTGGACCACTGAGCTGCGCCCCCAGCCCATGTTTTTTTACTTTTTGAGACATGGTCTCACTAAATTACACAGGCTACCTCTGGTCTCAAACTTGTGATCCTCCCGCCTCCACCTCCAGAGCTGCTGGGATTACAGGTGTGCGCCACCTCGCCCGGCTACTTTTCCTATATGAAAGCTTTAGTAGTGGGAAAGTTATATCCTTGTTGCTGTGTGTATTAGAGGTGACTCTAAAAGATTCATCTCAGATACAATATCAAGCCCCTTTCTTCTGAAACTCCAATGTGTCTCTGTTGGGGAATCCTAGAGTGTACCCCTGAGGCAGGAGCCCATCTGGTCCACCTGGGGGGCCAACATCTATCCTCCAGGGCATGGGAGCCTCAGAAGGTAAAGATTATATCATCAAAGGAGGAGCCCATCTGGTCCACTTGGAGAACTGACCTCTGTTCTCCAGGGCCAGTGACTCTTGCCCTACATCATAGTCATTTGCCCCCATTACACCCTATGGGGCAAGATGGCAACAGGTCACCTTTGTCCCACATCCTGGTCTTCACTCCTACTCATCCCATCCTGTAACCCAAGATGGCCCCTGACCAGTTCAGCTCTGGAATGACCCCCTCCACTCTGATTGGTCACTCAAACCCCTATGATTAGTCAGTAGAGGGACACTCTTGATTGGCTTGGCCCACGCCCTACCCACCTATCAAAACTGCACAATCACAAGTCCCTATTTGCATGGCAGTTGGTGGCAGTTGCCCCAGGCACAAGCCTTGCCATGATTGGCCACTCCCTAGTCCACTCCCCCCCCCCAATGTATATAAGCAGGCCACCAGCCACCCCCTGCAGTCTATGTCCTACCTCTTGTCTTCACCTCTTGTCTTCACCTGCCACCTGGACCCATTCACTTGGACCATCGCACCTTACTCCAGATACCTAGGATCTGCAATCAACCAGATCTTCTAGCAAGACACCGTGTCAAGCCCAGGGGCCCCCTGAAGAGCCTAAGGCACCTAGCAAAACACAAAGCTCTCTCTAATTCCTTCCCGGCCTGCAGCCATAGCCCTGTGGCATCCGATCCTGTCAGATCTCGGAAGCTAAGCAGGGTCGGGCCTGGTTAGTACCTGGATGGGAGACCTCCTGGGAACACCAGATGCTGTAGGCTTGGGAGAAGGACCTGGCAACCCCCTCCCAAAAATCAATCTGCCATTGAAAACCCTATGCATAGCAGAGAAGCACTGACAATAGTGTTACCCCTGTTGTACAGAGGGTCGCTATGAGTCGGATACCGACTCGACGGCACCTAACAACAACACTATTCCTTCCCAAGCCTTGGGAGGAGGAGAGTGGAGAAGGCGAGCTGTGAGAGTCAAGGCCAGCACAGACCATGGGCACCTATAATATCTTTAGCCTTGTTCCTGTTCTTGCCTGCAGCAGCAGCTGAATAAAACCCTTGTCCTTTTTATAATAAGGAGGCTCCCAAGGTCCTTCTTTGGCGCCATCGACCAGCTCTCACTTTAGCCCCATGAGTCCTGGGAATTCACCTAGTGTTGAGGCAAGGCTCTAAAACGTTGCCAGGCCAGAGCTGAACCCCAACATATCTCATCACTGTCTATCATTGCTGTAAGAAATTCCTGACTGGTATCCTGCTTTCATTCTTGCTCCCTTCTCCATCTATCACTTTAAAAAATATACATCAGATCATATTCCTCCCCAACTTTAAGGGATACCAATAGCTTCTCAAGACACTTAGAATAAAATTCAAACATTTCTGTAACCTGTAACTCACTTCTGATCCAATTCTTGCCTCCCTCTCTGAACTTATTTCTTCTTTCTCTCCTCCTCTGACACACTCTTCTTGATGTTCCTTAGGCACAGAGTTCATTCCTATATGTTAGTCTTTGTTCCAACGCTACCTGAGCCCTCTACCCCTAAGTTTTTACGTTAATGGCTCCTTTCCATCACCAGAGTCTCATTTTAATTGTCAATCTCACAGAGACACCTTCCATGACCATCATATTTAAACTGTTCCTCACCACCTTCAGCCAGTTGCATTTTTTTCTTAGACCTATCACTATCTGATATTTGTTTATGTAAAGTATTGATCTCTTTCCTTTAGGATGTAAGTTCCATGTGGACAGGACATATTGTCTTGTTCATAACTTTATATTCTCAATGTCTAGAACAGTGCCTGACACCTAGCGGATACTTGATAAAAACAACAACAAATACTTGCTTAATGAACAAATAAATGAATGACTTATTTATTGATGTCAGTTTTCTCACAAGACAGTTGCAAGATATAGAAATAATATTTATAGTGCTGGGTGCAGTGGTGCATGCCTGTAATCCCAGTGACTCGGGAGGCAGAGGCTGGAAGATTGCAAGTTCAAGACCACAGGCAGTCTGCATAATTTAGTGAGACCCTGTCTCAAAAACTAAAAAAATGGGCTGAGGGAGCAGCTCAGTGGCACAGCACTTTCAAAGTATGCAACCCTGAGGCCCTGGGTTTAACCCCCAGTACCACCAAAAAAAGAAAAAAGAAAAAAAGAAATAATATTTATAAAATGTTTGTGAAACTAGGCTATTAGTTTTTCAAGGGCTAAAAACTCTGCTTCATTCCCTGTTTTAAAAGAATAATATATATTGAGGGAGTACTGCCTGACAGATGTTCAATCATCTCTTCTTCTAGATTCATTTATTTATTCATTCAAATAATGTTGAACCTGGTATGTGCTCTAGACACTATGGCTGTGGTATCAGCTGTCCTACTTATTGGTTTGGCATTTTGTCAGGTTATGAGCAGGACAGGGCAGAACTGCACACTTTGCACTTTCTGAGGACCTAGGTTCAGTCCCCAGCACCACAAAAATGGGAGAAGGATATGGCAGTCCACTCTTGAAAAAACAATCCCAAAACAATCAGCCATTGAAAATTCTATGAGGGTCGCTATGAGTTAGACCTGACTTGACAGCACCTCACAACATTGAGGAGGACATTAAAAAGCAGATTATATGAGCCTAGAAGATGGGTAGAAACTTGAAAAAATTTATCTGATTAAGGTCTTCCCTCCTTCTTGAAGATAAGTGTTCTTCAAATTTTATATCCCTGACTCCCTAAACACCAAAAGTCCAGACCTATCTGCAGCTTTATCACTACAGAGCTGGATTAGTAGGGTGAGCAAGCGTGACTCAATTTTCTTAGTTCCTTAAAAGCATACTTTTCAGTGGGCACAACAAGGATGAGACTGTAACACTGGGGACAAACTCTCCATCCTCTCCACTTGACATTATACAACAGTGTTCAAATATCTTCCATAGACATCATACATAATGTTTAAATATGTAAACATTTATGGTAAAAACTAACCCTAAAGGATCCAGGAGTTTTACATGATCAAAAGATGATTTAATAAGCTGTGTGTCCAGAAGAAAAACCAAGCCCAAGATTCAAGGAGTTTGTGAGCCGGTGGGTCAAAGATATGTTCAAAGGAAACAGCTATCTAGGAATGAGATAGTCAAAATGGAAAAGCATAGCTAAATAAAAGCACTGTGGTCAAAACAGACAAGCATAACCATTCTGAGAATCTGTTACAGGCAGCTGTAGATTCAGATGATGAGGGAGAGCAGCAACATTCTGCACAAGTATAGGTGGGATGTCCTGAGGAAGAGAAAGAGAAAGCACCGTCAACTCCAGACAAAAGAGTTTGTGATGGGATGCTTGGGGAAGGTGGAGAAGGGAGGCAGGTAACAGACTGACAGCTACTCATTAGTTGTAACATCAGAAATATATATGCACATGGACCTCAAAAACAACCCCTCCCCCCAAACCAGGCAAATTCATGAATCTTGTATTTTCTACCACAAAGGGCAATCTGGATCAGGAGTGAGAGATGGTACCCCAAAGCCTGCGAGGAAGATTTTATTTATTTATTTATTTATTTATTTTTGTAAAGGGACTTAAGCCACTGGCAGTTTCCTTGTGGAAAAGTACACGTTCTCCTAAATATCACAAAACAAACAACGAATGGATCTCTAGGGAACTTTTTTTTTCCAGGCACCTTCAATCCTTGTTGCAAGATCTTCATACATCTATGGAGTCATCCTTAAATTCAAAAAATAAATTAATTTTAATTGGCTACATAAAGATATATGGGATATATCATTTTTATGAGAATGCTTTTAGAAATTAAATAAATAAGGCAACTGCCAATCTCTACTATGTCAGACACTTTAGTACGGAATTTTCTTATGATTAAAACAAAAACATGCCAGGAATAATTAAAGTCTCCAAGGCTTTTTGTTTCTGTTCCCATCTAAATCCACACAGATCCTACTTCAAGGAACATGTGTGACACCCAGCACATACCAAAAGTGGTCAAGCTCCCTTTTGGCTAAAGATAACACCAATATGGGGGGCCCTGTTCTGAAAACTACCTTATCTCTTCAGCCACCTGTGGGTTGCACAGAAATGAGACAGCTAGAGACTCTAAGAGACAGGCAGTAAATACTATTCATAGTATTTATTATAAATATTATTAGTAAATATTAATAACATAAAGATGACTTTTCACATGTTAACATGTACTATTCTAGTGATAGTTTGAACTTAATGAATCTTCGAGGTATTTTATGTTATCCTTTTCTGTAGAATGGATGGTAAGGAAACTTTTCTGGAGGGCAATTTGGCACAATTTGCATCAAGAAATGAAAATGGTAGCCGGGCGTGGTGCTGCATGCCTGTAATCCCAGCGGTTTGGGAGGCGGAGGCAGGAGGATCGCAAGTTCGAGACCAGAGGCAGTAACTTAGCAAGACCCTGTCTCAAAAAAGTAAAAAAAAAAAATGGGCTGGGGGTGCAGCTCAGTGGTCCAGCACTTGCAAAGCATGCAAGCGCGAGGCCCTGGATTCAACCCCTAGTACCAGGAAAAAAAAAAAAAAAAAGAAATGAAAATGGTAATCCTACTTCCAATAATTCACTCTAAGGAAATAAAAATGCCAAGACATATGCATAAAGATGTTCATTGTAATATGCATAATCAAAAAACAGTATATAAAATGTTGGATAATATGGGAATAGTTTATGGTATACTTACATGTTAGGGTATTATACAACCATTAAAATTCACATTTTAAAGTAATATTTAATGAGTGAAATGCTTCGATTATTAAGAAAATAAAATGTAGGCTTTAAAATTATATGTATTACCCTAAATTAAGAAAAATTATATTTAACACATTTACCTGCACAGAAAGACTGGAACGAAGCATACCAATTGATCTATGTGGAGGAATTAAAGGTTTTTAAAAATATTTTTATATGATTTTCAAAGTTTCTTACTTCATATACAGAATAATCTTCTTGAAGAACCAGAGGCTAAGAGAATTAACATTTTTTTTTCCTTTTCTTGTTCTCAGGATTGACCCCAGGGCCTCTAGCACATGCATTTTACCACTGAACTACACCCCCAGCTACAAGAACCAACATTTGAAATACTGTTATGTGGCAGACATTGAACTAGTATTTTACCAATTATTTAACCTCTATAGTAATCATGAGAGGTAGGTATCTCAATTTTTATTTTATGACTGAGTAACTAAGGCTTCATTATTTAAGTAACTTGTCCAGGGTGCCCTGGATTCCAGCCCAGACGATGCCCAAGTTTTGCCTACTGTGGCTCCTAGAAGGCCGTTGGGAAGTTTACAGGGAAGGTTATTAACAAAACGGAGCTGTGTACAGCTTGCGCAAGAAGAAAGCCTTATTTTGCTCCCTAAACTCTTCATTTCTCCCTCCCAAAGTAGCAAACTTTTATCTCGTACAGTAAGAAATACTCTTCATTGCTAAGGCTCGAAGTTCCATGCCAAAGCAATTTTGATCCACATGCCCATCTCCACGTCTATGCCCTCTCAGATCCATTTCCATATGTCTGTGGTATCAGCTGTCCTACTTATTGGTTTGGCATTTTGTCAGGTTATGAGCAGGACAGGGCAGAACTGCACACTCTCACCACTTCCAACCAGCTGGCTCCTTGGACTCTTCCCTGGATACTAAAACAAACAGGCTGTGCGCTCTGGCTCCCTAGCTCAAATCCAGGGGGGAGGGGAGCAAAAAATATCCCAGCTATGTGAACAATCAGAGGAATATCTGGCAGCACATTTGATCTTTTGTAATTTTGTTTCAGCCAATCATTGCATCCAGGCAGCCAAGAGTCCTTTCACACCCCAACCTTTAAGGTTCAGCTGAGTTGAACAGGTACCCAACCGCCCCCCCAGGCTGGCTCTGTTCCAGATGTATCCCCAATGACACTAACTACAGCCCCTCACAAAGAGGCAGACGTGGTATTTTTCGCCACTGTTCCAAGGCCTCTTCATCATTTCCCGTTCCTTCCCAGAGTCAGATACAGGAAGTTACTTGGATGGGGTCACAGCAAGTCAGTGACATTCAGGAACGGAATGTAGGACTTGGGACACCACTTTTTCCTCCAGTACCACAGTTTATTAAAAACAAAAAACAAAACAGAACTACCTAGGGACTTTTATCTGGGAAGAGGAAGGGGACATGGGGAATGGCACACAACACATGGAATGACAATGGAAATAACTTGATCCTTTTTGATTGAGACTCTGCTCTTTCTGTAACCACATAAAAAGATTGTGTTCACCAAAGTTTAAGAAAAACTGGGTTAAACAAAGTTAAACATATAAAGTTACTATGGAACTTCTATGAACCTTTAATGTGCTCATGCACACTCTGAAATAATGAAATGCTTCTTTTTTGTTTCGTGTCAGACAAGGTCTCACTAGGTAGCCCCAGTTGGTTTCAAACTCATGATCCTCCCATGCAGCCTCCCAAGTACTGGGATTATAGGCATGTGCCACAGCGCCTGGCTTGAAAAGTGTTTCTTAAACACAATCAAGTATAGCACTAAGAATTTCATAAACACCAGGCTCCACTGAACAAGCTTTGGGAAATGCTGCTCTAGGGTGAGCTCACAGGATCCTATACAGATAAGAAAACCCCAAAACAAGCTCTTGCCATTAGTCATCAACCACTATATTCAAAATGGCAGTGCTGCATCAGTGTTGTCATTCTATACTCTCCTGTCTATACTTCAGCAAAGGTTTACAGTATTTTTCCACTTGCTGATCAAAGCTCCTAGAAGAGAATCCTCCCTGAAAAAATTTCACTGGAGTCAAAAGATATTTTAGTGCCAGGCCCCTGGACTCAGTAGCTAGAAGAGAAGCAGCCTGGCTGGTGTGAGAAAGGGGAGAATCATGGCCTCTCCAGCCACTTTGCTTCCCTGTTGTTTCTAGGCCACCATCATCTCCCCTAGGTATCAAGGGAGACACTAAGCCAATTTCTTCCCTGGTTCCTGGAGACAGAAATTCCTCATCTGCAGAGTCTAACTGCACAGAAAATCCCAAGGGGGCAGTCGACATAGTTATCATCTTCTGGGACTCACAGAAAGAGACCGCCTCATCCCATTCTTTGCTGCAGAAGTCTGGGAATAACTGCTTCTTGACCTGCAGAGAATGGGGGGAGGGCTTCTCAGGGGCCCCACTAGAGGAAGAAAGGTTTTCCTTCTTGTTCTTCTTTGAGTTTCTGTTAGCTTGAGATTCATCAGCATTTTCCTCAGGGGATTCAAACACAACACCTTGGATTCTGGGCCTCTTTAGCCTCCTTTCTAATAGCCAGAGAACACTTGTTTTTCTAGAGGAGGAACTCATGTATTGCTGTACAGAGTCTGGAATCAGGGGCATAGAGAGCCGGGGGCTCAGGCTGTCCTGAAAGTAGTCTCCACAGGGCTGTCGACTGACAATGGGCACAACTTGGCAAGGTTTCAGTGCTGCAACAAAGGCACGAAGTTCAGAGTAGGAGGAATGGTCAGAGTAAGGGATGATGTGGATATCAGGGTGGGGGCTGCGGATTTTCCGGCTTGTGGGAAGGATAGCAATGGTAGGATTGGTCTGGTTCCAATGCAGCATGGCGGAATGGCAAATCTCCATATGGTCCACAGCATGGATGCGGCCAGCCTTCTCCTCCACTGTGAACACATCTGCCAGGCCCAGAAGCTGTACCAATTCTAGGCGCCGAGGACTCAATACCACCCAGGTCCGAAACTCCAGGGCTAGCTGCTCTAGCAATGATTCCTTTCCAAGGCTATAGAGTCCTGGATAATGTTAAAGGGATTGCAGAAAGTAAGAGAAAGAAGAGAATGAAGCTATTGAAGAATCCTAATAAATCAACCAAATGTTTAACAAAAATATAGAAAATTCATGGGTGCAATTGGGAGTATGTAAGAAAGGAGGTGGCATTTGAGCTGAGATATATGGCAAATAGGAGATCAGAGATCAGAGAATCCACTCATTTAGTTCAACAAGAGAGATCATCTACCAAGTGTCAGGCACTGTGTAACAAAAAATGAAAAGGTCTCAGCCTTCCAGGGGTGCCATCCACATGCCAACCCAGAAACAGTACAGTTAAAGGCGATATAAGAGTGACGTATACAATGTTATGAAGGTACAGAGGAAGAGTAGCTACCAGTTGATGAACTAGAAAAAAGTTTATGGGAGAAGACAGATGAGCTACATCTTGAATGATAGGTCAGGGTTAACCTGACAAGAAAAGGTTATGCTAGAAAACATTTTAAGAGGAGCCACTTCAGTGTAACTAAAGTAAAGAAAGAATTAGTGAGAAATGCCACTAGAAAGGTAAGCCAAGGTCATTTATTATAGGCCCTTGCATGTACTGCTAATTAATTCTGTAAGTGAAGAGGAACCACTGAACAGTATGAAGCAGGAAAATGGCTAATTCTAACCAGAGGAATAATATGATCAGAGCATAGCTATAGGAAAAAAATATATAGCAGCAATGTTATTTAGCTACCTGGGTGAGAGGAAACTAGAAGCAGAAGTTCCAAATGGAAGGCCCAAATAGTACTCATAGAGAAAGAAATGGAGATATGAATTTAGGTAATGGTTATGGTAACAGATACCAGAGATGTTATTTAATAATTGTTCTCAGGTCTTCTCTGAAGGTTTATTTCAAATCCATAACCGGACTGTAAATATGCATTTTTTTATACCCACTTTATTCTTGATAATGGTGCAAATTTTCACTTTTTGGGCCAACTTTGAGGCTGATTTCCTTCTTTTTATATATTCCCATTTTCTCCCTAAATCTTTCCTGTCTAGAGTGTCAGCCCTCAAAACCAAATTTTGTTCGTCTTTATATCCCCATTGCCTACTAAATAGTTGGCACACAGTAGGGGCTTGTTACGTATTTGTAAATTTAATCAATCCCTATGACAGCACCCTCCTAGCCAGTTGTTTTTCTGGGAAAATTCTACATGGAAAACCTCAAGAATGGTTGTTGTTGTTGTTGTTGTTGTTGTTGTTGTTGTTGTTAGGTGCTGTTGAGTCAGTGTCCGACTCATGGTGACCCTACTTACAACTGGCAGAACGTTATTGTCAGTGCTTCTCTGTTATTCATAGGGTTTCCAATGGCTGATTATTTTGGGGAGTGGGTTGCCAGGTCCTTCTCCTTTCAAGGCTACAGCACCTGGTGTTTCCCAGGTGGTCTCCCACCCAAGTATTAACCAGGCCTGACTCTGCTTAGCTTCCAAGATCTGAGAGGATTGAATGTCACAGTGGTACAACTGCAGGCCAAGAATGGTTCATACTGATAATTATTCATGAGTCGTTAAGCAATCCTGAGAGTAGAGAATATTTCTCAATCAATTTAGTAGTCACCCTAGAAGGTATATAACTTTTTTAATGCTTTTGTTTAACTTCATTTTGAAAGTCCTTTTAGAGTTAGGACATACCTTTTTTAAATATTCATCTTTTTCTCTTTTGTGAACTTATTATAACTTTGGAAACAACCAAAAAAGTTATTTAGAACTAAATCTGTTATATTTTTGGAAACAAAACTGATTTTCATGAGCTCTCTCTCAAAAGGCAACTCCAAACGAAGAGCCTCAAAAATGTTTTTTAACATTATGGAATCATTAAAATAAGCAACTAGCTGTTCTCTCAATGTGCCCAATTTAAAGCATAATACTTACCTAGGTATCTATGTTCTGATAAATTTCATTCATTCATATAGCAAATATTTGTTTATTTATTTATTTTTTATTTCTTTGAGACAGGATCTTGCTATATAGCCACGCTAGTCTGGAAATCACTATCTAGCCCAGGTGGTCCTTGAACTTATGATCCTCTGGCCTCAGCCTCCCAAGTATTGGGACTATAAGCATATGTCACCATGCCCAGCTAACAAATATTTATTGAATGCCTCTGTGTTAGGCATTAATGTAGGCATTTGTGATATAGCTATAATTAGAGATAGAGCCCTGTCATCATGTAATTCATCATGTAATTCACAGGGAGAGAGAGATAATAAAAACTAAAAATAATAAAGATGTGAATTATGGAATATATATTATAAGATGATGAGTGAAGTATTGTCTCTCTTCTACTTAAAACCCTTCAACAGCACTTTGTTAGGTTTAGGATCAAGTTCAAAATGGTTTACCAGAACTCCAGTCCCTCTTGCCTTTCCAGCCTCCTTGCCTACTATGCACCTGTCACACCTGCTTCTCTGTTCACAAACATACAAAGTTTGAGCCAGGTGTGGTGGTGCATGCCTGTAATCCCAGTGACTCGGGAGGCAGAGGCAGGAGGATTGAGGTTTGAGGCCAGAGGCAGCCTGTGTAACTTAGTAAGACCCTGTCTCAAGATAAAACATAAAAAAGGAGCTGGGGGAGCAGCTTAGTGGCAGAGCACTTGTAAAGTATTATAAAGTATGCATGAGGCCCTGGGTTCAGACTCTAGTACCAGCACACACACACACACACACACACACACACACACACACACACACACAGCTATTTCCCACCTTTATCCATGCTCTTAAGGAGTTTATGTGTGCATGTACATGTGCATGAGTGCGCATGAGTGTGTGTGTGTTTGTGTGTACATGAAGGGGAAAGTGGGAGACAGACAATAAATAATAACCAACAGCATATTTGTATAGAGTATAGAGTATATGTATAGAGTATATTGAGAGGTGATGAATACTATAAAAAATGAAAAAGTTGCACGGCACCATGGCACATGCCTGTAATCCTAGCTACTTGGGAGGCTGAGGCAAAAGGATTGCAACTTCAAGGCTAGAAGCAGCCTAAGCAACTTAGCAAGACCCTGTCTCAAAATAAAACGTAAAAAAGGATAGGAAAGTGGTTCAGAGATAGAGCTAGCATGTGCAAAGCCCTGGGTTCAACCCCTAGTACTGAAATAAATGAACAGAAAAAGTGAATTGTATAACAGTTCAGAAGTTGGCAATGTAGGAGTAAGGATTATGGGCAGGTTGCAATTTTGTTGTGGTGGTGTTTTGAAACAGGGTCTCACTTTGTAGCTCAGGCTGACCTAGAACTCCTTATGTAGTCCAGGCTGGCTTGAACTCACCATCTTCCTGTCTCAGTCTCCCCAGTGCTGGGATTATAGGTGTGCATCACTTTGCCCAGCTTCAGTTGTAGTTTTAAATAAAGTGGTCAAGGTAGGTTTTACAGAGGAGGTGAGAAATGCATAAAGACTTAAAAGATGGAAGATGCCTCAAAGAACCTAGATTCACTAGTTATGGGTAAAAGAAAAAGGAAAGGAAATAACTCACCAATCTTTATGTTATGTTGTGGGTGCTTTCGAATGAGCTGGACAATCTGGTGGGCAGCTTCTTGTCGGGAAGGAAGAACCAGAGCTGGGTTGCAATTGGTGTTGTCTAGGTATAAAGTATGGATCTGTTTTCCCAATGTCAGAGCTGGCTCCTTCAGCATGGATGGTGTATACCGAAAATCACCTGGAAGAACATATGAGGGAGAGCAAAGGGTCAGAGACAAAATGTTAGAAGACAAGTCTCTCCCATCTCCAATATAGCATAGACATTTTCTTACTGGGTCTGTGGAAAAATTATGTGTCCTAGAACTGAACTAGCTTCTTTGTGGAACTATCTCCATCCTGCTGTTTTGTTTTGTTTTGTTTATATATTCTTCACAAGGTTTAGACTGTCAAAGAGTGGAAAATCAGTTGAAAAGGGATCACTGTGGTTATATGGGATGGAGTTAGAAGGTCTTCATATTTCTTAAAGCTGCTGAATAGTATCTTAGCTGGAAAGTGGCAGGGACACCTTGGTAGGCCCACCTGTGTAAAGAATCGTTCCAAAGTATCCTTCAAAGAGAAACATGACGGAACCAGGGCAGTGATTGGCATCGATGAGGGTTACAGTCATGGTCTCTTGTCCAATTTCATCTAGAGGCAATACATGGTTCTCACCAACTTCCAGGGCTCGGATCCACTGCTTAGACACCTGAGGAAACAGTTGGTTATCCCAGTACCCTTATAGTAACTACTCCCCTGCATCATGCATCCAGGAAAGCTGACCAAATCCTGAGTCACCCAGAGTAGTTGTAACATGGATTCCCAAGCAACCTGCCCTTCCTCCTCCAGCTCCCCACTTCACCGTTTGTACAACTTTAAATTCAGAATTTGAAAATAATCTAGCAGGTGATTCTCCTCTTGATCATAATAACCCCTTGGGGATAATTGTCAGAAAAAAAATTCAGACCAGATTTTCAGTACCCTCACCAGTCTTATCCACTGAATCAAATGGAGTGAGTAGGGGCTAGAGAATCTGTATATTTACCCAGCAGGTTAGATGGGTTCTTTTCCATTGTAGTGTGTGTGTTGGGGGGGAGGGATAAGCTGGATTCTTTTTTTCTTTTTTTTTTTCTTTTTTTTTTTAGCAGGGTTTTGAGTTTATTAGATCATAGATAGGAGATGGTACCCCAGGTGGATTCTTAAGGCAAGTTTGAGAAACACTGGTTTAGCTTCTGTGAAAACATAAGAATAATTTCCTTGGCTGAAGTAAAAGATCTTAACTTATAGCTAAAACATCTCCAGTGGCTCAATTGGAAACTACACTCTTATTTCATGCTAAAGATGCGTTTCTAGGCTTAAACAACTCCCACGTTTGAAAAATCAGTCCTCCTGGCCCCCACTCTGTGACTCCAAGGCTGTGACAGACCCAAAGTTCCCACCCTGATCCCTGCACCAGCTCTCAGAGGCTGACTCCAGCCCCCCATACCTGTAGGTGACGATGCAAGAGGTGGGCAGTGACTGGAGAGCAGTAGAGGGGCCGGGCCCAAGTGCTAGACAGGCCCACTGTGTGGTCCGAGTGCATGTGGGACAAGAAGAAGAGCCGCGCGGTACCAGCCCGGCGCAGGCTCCAAAAGTCCACAGCAATGGGCGTATGAGGGATCAAGACCCCGTTCATGGTCGAGGGGCTGAAGAGTCACCAGTAAGGTCTTCACCGGGGCAGGGCTCTCGCGTGAGGATTCCACAACGGCGCCCCGAAGAGAGCCATGCTGGGGCGAGAACAAGGCCAGAGGCCTTCGGAAAAAAACAACCCACAAGAGGAAGAAGTTACTAGGCTGGGCAGAAAGAAGGATGCAGGAAGGCTCCGGAGAACCAGGGCAGACGCCCACATCGCGGAAGGCGCCTCTCAAAACGTCACTCCCACCCGCGCGCGGGAGCGGAGGCCGCGCCGGCACTCAAAGCGCGCGCTGCTGGGTAGAGACAGGCCAGAATAGCCGATTTCCGATCTCCCGCTGCAGCTCCACCAGAGAGAGTCGCGCGGCTGCGCCTGGACGTGAGAAGCTGGGGGAAGGGCTCCCTGAGGTCTAGGTCGGGGCTAAACTCGGCGCTCTCAGGGAAAGTGGCAGTGGCTCTGAGGTCTCTTGGCGACGGGGCAGGACTTCCGCAGAAAGCCTGGTTGGGCCTACGGGTGACTGCGGCAGAGGCTGGAGCTGGAAAGGGAGGGGTCTGAGGGCTGTTGGCCGCGGGATTGGAAAGTGCGCCGAGGGGCTGGAGGTGGAGGGCGGTGTGGGTGGGCGGGGCAAACAGCCTGCGGGTGTAGGTTACAGCCTGAAGATGAGAGGTGGGGCCTTGCTCCGGAGCAGAGCGGGGTGAAAAGGCGTAGGAGGGAATAGGTTCCAGCCTGGGGAAGCAGACGCTAAGGCGACACCTCGCCCTTAGCCTTTTCACTGATCCAAGTTTCCTTTACTGAGGCTCTCACTTCAGGACTAGGAAGAGCTCACGCGTTACCTAGAGATCTGTGGGAACTGCCCCGTGACTGTTCGAGAAGATGCCGTACCTTGGCTCGGAGGATGTGGTGAAGGAACTGAAGAAGGCTCTTTGTAACCCTCACATTCAGGCTGATAGGTTGCGCTACCGGAATGTCATCCAGCGAGTGATTAGGTATCGCCCGACTGCCCTGAGCGTCCTGCCCCCCCCCCCCGCCTCCCCCGCGTATACAGCCCCCGCAATCCCCAGCAGGGCTCTCCAACTCCGTCCGCTCTGAAAGAGCGCAGGAATTTTCATACATGGCAGTTGTATTGTTTCGCCTTCATCCTGCGTCTCTGGCGTGCCATCTCCGTCTCCCTCGTGGGGGTATCTTTTACTCAGCTGAGTGGTTTCCTTCATGTCCCAGGCTTGAACAATTACACTGTTGACTCCCGGGTCTATAATATATCTAGTACAGATCTCCATTTTTAGCTCCAGATCCACATATCCCATTGCCTGTTTGGCATTTCCACCTGGATAGTTCGTCAAAGGTATGTCCAAAATAGCAATAGCATTCTTCCCTTCTCAAACTTTCTTTTCCTCTTATGTTTGTGTTGGTGAATGCCACCAGCCAGCCTACTATACATGCTAATCAACCTTGACGACACAGCCCTTCTCTCCTCATGTCAGATGATGTGAATAATTCTAAATATTCATCCTTTGTTACTGTTGTTTTGGTTCAGGCCTTCATTGTTGTTGTTAGGTATTGGCAAGTCGGGTATGACTCAGAGACCCTCATAGGGTTTTCAATGGCTGATTGTTTTGAGGGTGGATTGCCACATCCTTACATTTTTGCAGTGTTGGGGATTGAACCTGGGTCCTCAGAAAGCGCAGAGCAGCACTGTACCAACTAAGCTAAACCCCAGCCTAGCCAGTAATTATTGTGGAGCCAGGCTTTCATTACCAAAGCTAATTGCAGTGGCTTACTAGTAGGTCACCTTGTCCCAAAATTTGTTAGAATTTTTCCATTATACAAATCTGAACACAATTTTTGCCTACAGCTGTGACTCACAAACTTTAGTATGCACAAAAGTCCCTTGAGCCGGGCGCGGTGGCGAAAGCCTGTAATCCCAGTGGCTCGGGATGCGGAGGCAGGAGGCTCATTCGAGACCAGAGGCAGTCTGCGTAATTTAGCGAGACCCTGTCTCAAAAAGTAAAAAAAGGGCCTGAGGGTGCAGCTTAGTGGTCCAGCACTTGCAGAGCATGCAAACGTGAGGCTCTGGGTTCAACCCCCAGCACTGAAGAAAAAAAAAAAAAATTTCCTGACTTCTGGCAGTGTAAAACCTCTAGATCTTCTCTCTATATACTTAGTACATTACTTCTGTCTAAATACTAATCAACTGTATGGTAATTAGTGATATTCTTGTTTGGCTCCTTAATTGATCTTGAGTTGCCAGAGGTTTGCAGCTACATCTTTTTCTTGTTCTGTTCTGTTCTGTTTTTTGTTTTGTTTGTTTTGTTTTGTTTTTGTTTTTGTGATACTGCAGGGTTGCACCCAGGGCTTCATGCATGGTAGGCAAGTACTCTACCACTGAGCTGAACCCTCACCCCCTTATTTTTTATTTTGAGACAAGGTCTCACCAAATTATACAGGTTGCCTGTGGCCTTGAACTCACAGTCCTACGTCAGCCTTCTGAGTCACCACTATACCTCACTGAGACTTTGTCTTTTTAAAGATTATATTCCCAGGGCATATCCCTGGAATGTTAAAGCTGAATTTCATTGGAATGTACTAGAGATTCACCAAATGTTGAACAAGTAGAACAATAGAGTTTATTGCAGGCCCGTGGTATGAAGTATTATGAGATATAATATACAGGGGAGACCTGGTTACTTCCCTTTAAGAAGCCACAATCTGGTTGGCTACTCAGAACATATATAAATGCAACTCTCTCTGTTGTAGGTTGAAGATTTCCTAATTTACTTCCTCCTGCTTTATATGTTGGTTTTAGGCACATGACTCAGGGATTGGACATGTCTGGTGTTTTCATGGAAATGGTGAAGGCCAGTGCCACTGTAGATATTGTTCAGAAGAAGTTGGTTTGTCTATATATGTGCACGTACGCACCCCTGAAACCAGATCTGGCTCTCCTGACCATCAATACACTGTGCAAAGACTGCTCAGACCCCAACCCAATGGTGCGAGGACTGGCACTACGGAACATGTGTAGCCTTAGGTAAGCATCCTGTTTACTGCCTGGTCCTCAGTGGCTGATGAATTCAGAAGTCCATAGGGAAGATTTTTAATGAGGATAATTTATTTGAGCTTCTTAATAGTAGGGTAAATACTGTTGTATATCCTGAACTCAGATTTTCAGCCATTACTTTGCCTTATTGAACTCCATTGTATGGTTTTATTAAAAATAGTTTGCCATTCTCACTCTTTGTAAAGTAGTCCTCAGTTTTGGTTAAAGATGTTTAAATAATTATAACTATAACAATTTATGTTGCCTGTATAGTATTATTCTCAGTGAAAAGTCAAATTATGGCTTTTTAAATTTGATAGAGGCTTTCTCCAATTCATTATGATCTGATAGATGCATATTCAGACATCTATACTATTAAATTACATCTAAATTTTCAGTAAAGTGGAAAGGGGCTTAATTATGTCAAAACTAGTATTTCAGGGATCTGGCTAACTCCAGTATGTGTTGCATAGGATGCCTGGTGTGCAGGAATACATCCAACAGCCTATTCTCAATGGTCTGCGAGATAAGGCTTCATATGTCAGGAGGGTGGCAGTCCTTGGTTGTGCCAAGATGTATAATCTTCATGGAGACTCTGAAGTAGGTAAGATAATCAACAATGATCAATATTTATTTGTGCCTGCATTATGTGTATGACTTTGGAAAAGATTATGTAGTTTTGGTAAAAAATAATAATGTATCAAGCTGGGTGCAGTCACACATCCCTATAAGCCCAGTGACAGGAGGATGAGCCAGGAGGATTGCAGGTTCAAGGCCAGAAGCAGCCTGCTCAATTTAGCTAGACCTTGCCTCAAAATTTAAAAAAAGTGAGGGTGGGGGAATGGGGGGGCTGTAAGTACAGCTTGATGGTAGAGTACTTGCCAAGCATGCACAAGACCTTAGGTTCAACCCCCAAATACTGCAAAAAAAAAAAAGTCATAATAATAGTGTGGCTCCATTTTTTGCATGTCTCTTTATGTAGAATGCAAGTCTTCATATTTTCTGAGATTAGAGAAGTCCTCTCTTTGGTATCTAGCTAAGATCCTTTGAATTAGGTGCTTAGAACAGTCTGGAGATGACAATTTTTTTGCCTTGTACTTCCCCCCCGCCCCCTTTTTTTCTTAACTTCTTTTTTAGCATTTTTGAAAAAAAAATCACTTCTTTTGCATCCTCCTCACCCTCTTGAAGGTGATATCTTGCACTTTGTTACTGCTTTTGTTGTTTTTGTAACAGAGAAGTTAACTTTATCTGCTTGGAGCTCTTGCTCTGGCTCTATCTCTGTGGCTTTGAAGCTTTTCTTTATCTGAGACCTTTGTTTTTTCTTATAGATGGTGCCCTGGTAAATGAGTTGTACAGTTTGCTCCGTGACCAGGATCCAATTGTGGTTGTGAACTGCCTGAGGTCTCTAGAAGAAATTCTAAAGCAGGAAGGCGGTGTGGTCATTAATAAGCCTATCGCCCACCATCTCTTAAATAGGTTTGGATACTCTGGTGCTCTTTTTATTATCTGATTTGCATCCTGGCAGGATCTTGCTGATGTGTTGAACTAAGAATTCCTGACCAGTTTCTATGGAGTAGAGAAAAAGATTACCATCATCAACTTCCTCACATTTCACTGAGGATTTTTTGACTTAATTTCTTTTATTGATAAGTAGAGATGGCAGAAACATCCTATGAGCATAGGTTCTTTCCTCCTCTGCAGTCATTAAGTCCCCCAAACTAAGCCATCTTTTGTTTGTCTTAAAATGTAAAGAATCTGGAGCTGAGGATGTAGCTCAGTGGTGAAGTACTTGCCTAGCATGTACAAGGTCCAGGGTTCCACTTCCAACACCAGGTGTAAAAAACGTATAGCTGGGTGCTGAGGCACATGCCTATAATCCCAGCTACTCAGGAGGCTGAGGCAGGAGGATCATAGATTCAAGGCTAGATAAAAAATGGATCTGGGGATGTGGCTTTGTGGTGGAGCTCTTGCCTAGCATGCACAAGGCCCTAGGTTCATCTCCTAGCTGTTGTTGTTGTTAGGCACCATCAAGTAGGGTCCAACTCATAGCAACCTTGTGTACAACAGAACAAACACTCCCCGACACTGTGCCATGCCTAGCACTATGTCAGTGTTTCTCTGCTATTCATAGGGTTTTTGATGGCTGATTGTTTTGGGAATGGGCTGCCAGGTCCTTCTTCCATTTTTGCAGTGCTGGGGATCAAACCCAGCGCCTCAGAGCACACAGAGCAAGCACTCTACCAACTGAGCTAAACCCCAGCCTGTCAACCCCCCCTAATGTGAAATAAGTAAGTAAATAAATATATAAAAAGTAGAGAATCTGGATCCAGTATATATTGATCCTGTTTTTAGTCTTAGATGAGTGTGCATTTGTCTCATCAACGTGTTTTGGAATTTAAAGCCTATTATTTGTAAACTTTAATATATAAAGAGACTGATTTTATTGTGATATAGCTTAGTTTAAGAATTATTCCCTTAAACCAGGTATGGTGGTACACACCTATAATCCCAGCACTGGGAAGTTTGGGGCAGGAGAATCACTATGAGTTTGAGTCCAGCCTGGGCTACTTAGAGTTTTGCAGATCACAGGGCTACATAGTGAGACCCTGTCTCAACAACAACCCTCCCCCAACCCTCCAAAAATTCTGCTTTTATTATGCTGAACAGCTGCCTAGTACCCAGAAGTAGTATGGAGATCATCCAATTTTGTTGTTCAAATAGTGCTTTTTGTATTTTTGGACAGAATGTCAAAACTGGACCAATGGGGCCAGGCTGAAGTATTGAACTTTCTGCTCCGCTACCAACCTGGCAGTGAAGAAGAGCTATTTGACATTCTCAATCTGTTGGACAGCTTTCTCAAGAGCAGCAGCCCAGGGGTGGTGATGGCAGCCACCAAACTCTTTCTGATCTTGGCAAAAAAGTTCCCCCACGTACAAACTGATGTACTTGTGCGAGTCAAGGGACCTTTGCTAGCTGCCTGTTCTTCAGAGAGCAGGGAACTCTGTTTTGCTGCCCTCTGTCATGTGCGCCAGATCTTGCATAGTTTGCCGGGTCACTTTAGCAGCCAGTACAAAAAGTTTTTTTGCTCCTACTCGGAGCCCCACTACATCAAGCTACAGAAGGTGGAGGTGCTGTGTGAACTGGTGAATGATGAGAACGTGCAGCAGGTGCTAGAGGAGCTTCGAGGATACTGCACTGATATATCTGCTGATTTTGCACAGGCTGCCATCTTCGCCATTGGTAGGTGTCTGCTGCTTTTCCTTCTTGAGAGCTAGAAAGCTGTAATCAAAGGAAGCATAGAGGACAAAAGAGAACGAATCTTGCTTCAGAGACACAGTACCATGCACCAAAAAATTGAGTCAGTGATTATAAGCAAGTGGGAAGGGATATATATCTCAAGACTAGTGTCTCTTTCTCTCATGATAAAGAATACAGGTAACTCATACTATAATACTTAAGTTTTATATTGCCTTTTATTGTCTTCCATCCAGCATGTTTCTTGTGCATCAACTTATCATAGTCTTCTGAGATAGACGGGAAGAATGGACATTTTAAAGATGAAGAAACACAGGAACAAGAAAAGTTATTAAATTGCCAGTAGGTCATACCATTCTGGAATTGAGACTAGAACCCAGCTGTCCCTACTGAAAGTCCTGTGTCAATTCAGCAGTCATTTATTGAACTTCTATTATGGGCTATGTGTAGTGCTGAACATAGAACAACACAGAATATTTCCTAAATCTTGTAGACATTTCATACTGCTGGAATTTAAAAGGCAAGAGAGATTCAAAAAATGAAAACATCTAGGGAACTAAGTTTTAGAAGTTTTCAAGTAGAGAAAGAGGAGGAAAACTCTTATTTGGAATAAAGTATGTTCATTAGGGACAGAGGAGAGGGAGCACAAAAAAGAGTAGAATCTTTACAGTTGAGGCACACCCATCAAATGTCTCTAGGAGGAATATTGGTGTGCAGGAATATTACAGCAAAAATAGTGGTTCATCTGGGCATGGTGGCATATGCCTATAATCCCAGCACTCCAGAGGCTAAGGCAGGAGAATCACAGGTTCAAGCCCAGCCTGGGCTATATAGCAAGACCCTATCTCAAATAAATAAATAAAAAGGTGGGAAGTGCCTCTTATCTATCTAATAAATAGTACTATGCTTTCAATTTTGTTCTATGGGAAATTCTTTTTCTGTGAATTTTCTAGTGGTCAGTTTTTGTAAAAAGTGGATTTGTTTTTATCAAACTTCCCTTTATTGCAAACGTAGGTTCTTAATTAAGGAGTGGTTTTTGTTTTGTTTTTTTCCACAGACAGGGTCTCAAAAGCTGTACTTAAACTTGTGATCCTCTTGCCTCACGCTTCTGCGTGCTGGGATTACAGACATGTGCCACCACGCTGGGCTTGTCTTTGTCTTTGACTAATGGGAAATGATTTTAGAATGATGTGCTAATACTTGACTTAACAATTTTCTTTACCTTTCCTTCCTGTGTAGGTAGCATTGCCAGGACTTACACAGATCAGTGTGTGCAGATTCTAACAGAGTTGTTGGGACTGCGACAAGAGCACATTACCACAGGTAATGGCCACATTTCTAGGATATTTTTTATCAATTGCTTGGCCAGTAGTAGTTGCTCAAAAAATGTGTACACACACACACACACACACACACACACACACACACGTACACTTTGCAGTCCTAGAGATGGAACCCAGGGCTTTTCACATGCTAGGCAATTGCTGTACCACTGAGCCACCACCCATAACCTCTTTTTTAAAATTCATCTTTTATTTTGAGACAAGGTCTCACTAAGTTGTGTAGGCTGCCTCTGCCCTCAAATTCATGATCCTGTTGCTTCAGCCTCCCAAGACACCAGGATTATAGGCATGCACCATGGCACCTGGCTTTCCAAAAATTTTTTGGTTGAATGAATAATATATGGGTTTAAACTTTTCCTTACATTATCACCTATTGCTCTCAGAGAAGTATATTATCTACAGATGTAACAGACTGTTATGAGCTGATAAGGCTGTACTATAGATAATGAAGGTACTAGGAAGTCTTTGATATTTCTTCATTTTTACTCTTTTTGTTTTGTGGCAGTATAATCAGTTGCTTCCAAGACTGATACTAGAGGTAGGCAACCAAGGTGCCTAGGATGCAGAATTTAGAAAGGCATTTACTCTTAGTTTCATGCAAGTGCCAGCCCTGCATGTCTTCTCTCAGCCCTGGTGGCTGCATTTGTACTGTCTTCAGAGTATCGTTCAAGAGCAACACTACTCCACATTTGCATATTAGTTCACTTATCCCCATGTCAATCTGACAAGAATGTTTATGCAAAAAATCATTGCCCTTGTCATACAATTCTTAATTAATGACCCCCCCCAAAGCCTATTTTCAGCCAAAAATCTAGTTTGAATGCATGTCTCTTCCTAAAATTCTTTCCTGCATGGAAGTTCTAACCTTCTGCTATATTTTAGTGGTTGTGCAGACTTTCCGAGACCTGGTTTGGTTGTGTCCTCAGTGTACTGAAGCAGTGTGTCAGGCCCTGCCCGGCTGTGAGGAGAATATTCAAGACAGTGAGGTAGAATATAATTCTCTTGCCATCTTTGAAATGGAATCTGTTTTATTTGTTTTTGTTTTGTGGTGCTGGGGATCAAACCCAGGGCATCTCACATACTGAGCAAACACTTGACCACTAAGCTATATCTTAGTCCTGAAGTGGAGTCAAATTATTTCTTCTACACTGTGTCTCAAGTGGAAACTCTTAGGATTTACTCCACCTCAGATTCTCTTTTGGATGTAAATTATAAAAGCAAGACTGATCGATGGTTTTTATTACAAATTCTTTGATACTGTTGTTCCCTTGAACAATATTTTTGTTTTGTTTTTTCTTTGTTGTTTTTATTGTTGTTTTTACAGTAGTAGGGGTTTGAATTTAGGGCCTTGCACAGGTTAGGCAAGTGTCCTACCACTGAACTGCCCTCCTCAGCCCTTTTTTCATATATATACATTTTTTTACTTTTTCAGATAGCAGTCATACTAAGTTGCACAGACTCATAATCATCTTGCCTCAGCCTCCCAAGTCATTGGGGTGCAAGCATACACCATGGCTCCTTTGAATAACTTAAATTCCAAAGTTTAGACCATGGAGGTTTTAAATGGAATGAGAATCAGAATTATTTTTGGAATTTTTACAAAAATTTGTGCTTCACCCAAAGCCTGCTGAATTAAATATCCAAGGATGGTGGACCTGGAGACATATGTTTTTAAGAAGCTTTGCATCTGACTGCAGTGTGCACTCTAGGTTAATAAACTACTTTCATGAAAAATTTAGAGAAATTCTTTCATAGCTTCCATTGAAACATTAAAACTCATACGAGGCTGGAAGCCCCATAGCTGAGGAAGCCTTATTTATTGCTTAAATAACATAGATTAATGAAAGTTTTGAATTTCCCATTATGCATTATAATTTCATTCCTATTTATTATAGAGCGTGCAGTAGGGGACACTAGTACAGTGCAAGTTGAAATAAATTAAAGAGATAATCTTATCTGCTGGCACTTAGAGGAAAGCAAAACCAGTGATACTATCTCCTATGTTTTGGAAGCCATATTTTGAGTACCTGTTCTTATTCTTTTATTCTTAGGGGAAACAGGCACTTATTTGGTTACTTGGGGTCCATGGTGAAAAAATTCCCAATGCTCCTTATGTGTTGGAGGACTTTGTAGAAAATGTGAAATCAGAGACATTTCCTGCTGTTAAAATGGAGCTTCTTACGGCTCTGCTACGTCTTTTCCTCTCACGCCCTGCTGAGTGTCAGGACATGCTGGGACGTCTGTTATATTACTGCATAGGTAGGTTTTTCAGATGGAGATATTTGCCATGACCAACAGTAAAAATTCTCACACCTTTCCTTGTTTGCTGAATCATGTCTGGGACCTGAGAAGAAAATATTAATGCTTTCTAGGATTTCCTCCCTCCTTCATTTTTTCTCTTCTCTGTACTAGGGGGTTGAACCCAGAGCCTCACAGGTGCTAGGCAAGTGCTCTACCAGTGAGTTGCACCCCTTTTTTATTTTTTTATTTTGAGACAGGGTCTCACCAATTTGTGACAGCCACCTTCTGCTTCAGCCTTCCAAATTGCTGGGATTACCAGCCTATGTCACAGCACCTTGCTCCTTTATTTTTTTCTTCTATTATGTTTGGTACAAGGATAGGAGAAGAGTGAGTATGATTGATTGATTGATTTTAACTCAGTCTCTTGTTTTATCTCAGAAGAAGAAAAGGATATGGCTGTACGGGACCGAGGTCTCTTCTATTATCGCCTCCTCTTAGTTGGCATTGATGAAGTCAAGCAGATATTGTGTAGTCCTAAATCTGACCCTTCTCTTGGACTTTTGGAGGATCAGGCAGAAAGACCTGTGAACAACTGGGCTTCAGATTTCAACACACTGGTGCCAGTGTATGGCAAAGCTCACTGGGCAACTATCTCTAAATGCCAGAGGGCAGAGCATCATGGCCCAGAGCTTCCTCCAAATGCATCTTTTGCCACATCAGGTAAAAATAAATAGTATTTACTTAACATCTTGTCATGAAAAGTCTTTATTTTTTGCAATGACTGGTAGAGAATAGAATACCCTAGCCAAATCTCAGATGGTTCCTCATTGATTATTTAAGCCATTTATCCAAAGACAGAAGTTTCATTGTATATTTTAGGGAATGTAGAGTAAAATTGTAGCTACTAGGGATTAAGAACATGTCTTACAAAAACTTTCTGACTTTTAGGACACCTGATTTCCAAGGAGGAGGAGAAGAAAGTACAAGAACTTCCTGATTCTGAAGCTCTGATGCTAGTCCCCAATCGCCACCTTACTGCTGAGTGTTTTGAGAAAACTTGGCTTAGCCTTGAAGTTGCTCATCAGCAGGTGTTGCCTTGGCAGGGAGAAGTTCATCCTGACACCCTCCAGATGGCTCTACAAGTAGTGAACATTCAGACTATTGCAATGAGCAAGCCTGGGGCTCAGCCGTGGAAAGCCTACCTCAGTGCTCAGGATGATACTGGCTGTCTATTCTTAACAGAACTATTGTTGGAGTTGGAGAACTCAGAAATGCAGATCTCTGTGAAACCAAGTGATGCAAGAACTGAGACACTGAATAGTTTTATTTCTGTACTAGAAACTGTGATTGGAACAATTGGAGACATAAAATCATAATAGATTCTTACAACTTGCCTTGAGTGAGAAGAGTAGCTGTCAGGATTCCTTAGTTTTTCTTATTACAGCTGCTTATAAGTCCAGGTGATATCAGATGCAGGAAATACAAGAATCCAGATTCTTATTTTTTTGTCCAAGACTTCTCCCTTCCTGACTGTTGGTGATTGTTTCCATTTTTCAATAGTGATGTTGTAAAGGTGATGCTGGTAATGGGACTGGGATGGGGTGAGAATGGGATTGAGATTTTCTTCTATCAATTTTAGGGTTGCGTTACTTATTAAAGATACCTGTTACCTGTGGAAACTGATGAGTGAGTCATCATTTTGGAGGTGTCATCTTTTCTTCAGTAAACAGTAAACTGTTTCATATTTCCAATCATGCCTTTTAAGACCAGCGTCCAAAAGCCTGTAGTGTGGCGTCTAAGAGGTACTTAGTGTCATGTCCTAACATTCAAAGCAACATGTCTTCTGACAAAAGCAGGCTACTTGTTCTCTAAATGCTGTCTCACATCTATGCCTTAACACCTGCTTTTGTTTATTGCTTAGAACATTTCCTCACCCTCATATCTTCTTTTTTTTTTTTTTTTTTTTTTTTTTTGTAGGAACTGGTATTTATTTTGTCACCTTTCTTCCCATTTTGGTTCGGTGTCCACAGAAGGCACCTCAGGACCACTCGGTGGTTGTTCCTACCCACTCTGTGGCCTGGGCAGTGGGAGCTGCAGACCAGTCCTCAGTGGCAGGTTGGGCACTCCAGTCTTCAGTAGGGAACTGCTGGATAGGCACAGAGGGCACCTGCACACCTTCAGACCAGTCCGCCACCTCAGGCTGAGCTGCTGTGAATTCAGGCGCTGGTGCGGTCCA
>VMDO01021248.1:0-35730 GCA_007922755.1 Pedetes capensis
CCACTTACCAGAATTGTAAACTCTTAAAACCTCTGTGCAGTCAGGAGGATATTATCTAGTATTATCTAACGAAGCTAACATTTTTTGTACATCGTAACCTAGCAATCCCTGTCAAACCATATACCTTGCCCAAAAGAGTAGATTTTATTTGTTAGAATGCATTACAGAAGACTAATGGCAATATTGTTTATACTTGCCAAGTATTGGTCTCATCAGCAGACTATAGGAACAGTTACATTTTTTTCTTATAGAGCTGGAAATTGAACTCAGAGCCTTGAGCATGCCAGGCAAGTGCTTTGCCACTTATATCCCCACCCCTAATAGGTGTAAAAAAATTTTTTTCAGTACTTAGAGCTGAGCCTAGGGCCTCACTCATGCTAGGCAAGTGTTCTGCTACATCCCTAGTCACTTGTTTATTTTGTATTTTTTTTATTTAGGGACAGAGCTCACTAAGTTGCACAGGCTGCCTTCTTCCTTAGACTCCCTTGGCTCTGGGAGTATGGGCCTGTGCCATGGTAGCTCACACATAGTTGTATTCTTTAAGCGAGAATTATTCAGCCATATGAAATCTTGTACAGTGAGTATAAAAACAATGTTAAGCAAAAGAAACCAAAAAATACAAATGTCCTTATGTTTTGTGAACGATCAGAAACAGGTAAAACTCAACTACTTTTTTTGGAATTTATATGTTAGTGGTAAAATCAAAGAAAATCAAGAAATAATGGTACCTCAGTGTTAGGAGGGGCTGGGGTTTGGCTCAGTTGGTAGGGCGCTGCGCTGCAGTCTCTGAGGTCCCGAGTTCAACCCCCAGCACCGCAAAGTGGGAGAAGGACGTGGCAACCCACTCCCCAAGGCAATCCCGAAACAGCCATTGAAAACCCTATGAGGGTCACTATGAGTCGGACTTGACAGCACCTAACAACAACAACAACAACAACAGTGTTAGGAGAGAGGTGATCTCTCAACATGAGAAGTTGCAGTCAGGCAGGGGTAGATGGGATTTTTGCATAGCCATCCGTGTTCTCTTTCTTCACAAGTTTTCTTATCTCAAGAGTGTGCCCTCGGCGCCGGTGGCACAAGCCTGTAATCCCAGCGGCTCAGGAGGTGGAGGCAGGAGGATTGCAAGTTTGAGACCAGAGGGAGTCTGCGTAACTTAGCGAGACCCTGTCTCATAAAGTAAAAAAATGGGCTGAGGGTGCAGCTCATTGGTCCAGCACTTGCAAAGCATGCAAGCGCGAGACCTTGGGTTCAACCCCCAGTACCACAAAAAACAAAAAACCCGAATGTGCCCTCAGCCAGGTATCGTGGTGCACACTTGTAATCCCAGCATTCGTGAAACTGAGGCAGGATCCAGGAGTTCGAGGCCAGCCTGGGCTATATAGTGACGAGCTGTCACAAAACTAATCAACAACAAACACAGTGTACGAATAGTAGTGTTAAGCTGCATGTAAAAGCTATGTGCAGGTCCGTATTGTTTCATACTCAATAAAGTGTTAAGAGCGAGCCAGAGTGGCAGGTTATATTAGCAAAGTAACCTATCAAGTGTGGGCATTTAGAAAACATAAAGAATTCAGATCTTTCCAAAATGTCATATTTTTATTAATACCTCCCATGATGCCCCATTTGTAATTTGTACCCTTTGCTGAACTTGAGCATAGCTCAGTTCAGGTAGAGCACTTACCTGGCATGCACAAGGCCCTAGGTTCAATCCCTAGCACCACAATAATAAAAAATAATGTAAATAAATAAAATTGTATCCTTTGTGTCAGGTAGAAATAGGGAAGCTTAGGGTGGCACAGTCAGGCTCATTTGTTGCAGAGATCTGACACAATGAGTCAGAGCGCTGTCACCTAAGTGGAGCAGTATATCTAATTTAGTTACAAAAATGGATTTTCTTTTCATCCATTTTCTACTTGTTTGTATTTGTGTGAATGACGACTGTAAGATGGGTTAGAAGTTGAACTATCAACCTCTTGATTTCATCATAAGGAAGTTAGTCCTGTTACAAATTGAATTTGCTATTGAAGATTTGAGGGATACCAAACTGGAGGAATTAGCCCATTGAGTATTCTATTAGTATAATCTAGAAAAAAGTCAGGACCTTGACTGTAATTCACCCCCTCACACCAAATACTTTACCTGTTGGACCTGTTCTGGGAATAGTACTATTCTAGTTGTTCTTGTTACTCTATTTAAATTTATATTCTTTATTGTATTCATCCCATTCTCTGATTTTCCTCCTTCCCAAAATAACTACCTTAGTCTGTTTTCTCTTACTTAACTAAATACTGCAGACTGGATCATTTATAAAATAGAGTTTTCTTCAACTAATCTCTGGATACCAGGATGCTCAAGTTGGAGAGTCTGCATTTGGTGAGGGCCTTCTTGCTGGTGGGGTTCTTCAGAGACCCAAGGAGGGACAGGATATCACATAGGACATAGACATATACAAGAGAGAGAGCCAAACTGGATTTTATAGCAGACCTACTCATACAGTCCATTAACCCATGAGTGGATTAACCTATTAATGCCTTCACTACCTAATGACCTTTTTAAAGGTCCTGCCTGATCTGAACGTTGCATACTTTACAATGGAGATTAAATTTCAACATGAGTTTTGACAGAAGCATCCAAAACATAGCACCACCCTTAAAAACTCTGTTTACCCTTTCTTTCTCTTTTCTACCCATTAGGAAAATCTTATCACCTGCCAAATACAGATGCGTATTCATTACCAGTTTCTTCTCCAGTTTTAACTGTATCAAAATTATTTTTAAAAGAGGAAGATTAAAGGCATTTGTGTTCGCTCACACAATGGAGTGTTTGACCTTCAGAAATAAAAGAATAAAATGCAGTATAAGCTATATGTCTGTAAGCCTTACTCATAAGAGATGTAAGGTTTAAAAATAAAAATAAATTAGAAAGGGGCTGGAGGTGCAGCTCAGTGGTAGAGTTCTTGGAAAGCATGTGTGAGGCCCTGGGTTCAACCCTTCAATACTGAATGAAATAAAATATATATATATATATTTTTTTTTTCATATATATATATTTCATAAGATGTTTTCAATTTTTCTTAGTTTTGGAAGATTATAAAGGTAATAACCAGATGAAGAGGAACAAGAAAATCAAAGACAAACCATCACAGCGAGTTATATTCATCAACAGTGAAACATTGACTAGAAAGGAAGAGAATATTTGGGGAGAAACAGTCAACCTGCACCCAGCCACAATTCATTCAACCAAAATTACCTGCAGATATGACTCATGGGGAGTGAACTTGCAAAGCAATTCTGAACGGATCATTAATAATAGAATCTCTTCAACAAAGAAAGCGGCTTCCCATAATGGAAGTGAGAATTTGCCTTTCAAAATTCAGTTTAACAGAACTCAAACTGGAGAAAATTTTTATGAATATAATAAAAGCATGAAATCCCTCAGTTATAAGGCAAATCTTCCTGAGCATCAAAAGTTTCAAACACTGGAGCAAAATTTTGATGGTAATGAAATTGGAAAAGCCTTATATGATGAGGCTGACAATGTTACAGGTAAGAGTTCTCACACAGAAGAGAAACACTGTAAGGATGGTGAGTATAGGAAAAACTGTGATAACTTTGACCACAGAAAAATTAACATGGAGGAAAAACACCCTCATCCTTACCAGTGTGGAATGTCCTTTCAGAAGTCAGTTCTGGAGGAATGCATTAAATTTAACACAACTGTGAAACACTGTGAACATAATGCACGTGAGGATAATTTTAGCACAAAGTCACACTTCACTCACCCTCAGAGAACAGTCACAGGAGAGAATCCATTAGTGTGTGACGACAGAATAGGATCTGGGGATTTATCCTTTGACTATCATGAAAATAAGAAATCCTATCAGACATGCCACAAAGTACACCAGAGAACTCAGTCTGAGGTAAAACCCCACAGATGTAACGCATGTGGGAAATCCTTCTGTCAGAAAGGGCATCTCATTCAGCATCAGAGAACGCACACAGGAGAGAAACCATTTGGATGTAGTGAATGTGGAAAGACCTTCTCCCAAAAGTCACACCTCAATACACATCAAAGAATTCACAAAGCAGAGAAACCCTATCAGTGTAATGAATGTGGCAGAACCTTTGTCCAGAAGACAACCCTCAGGGTACATCAGAGAATCCACACTGGAGAGAAACCTTATGAATGTAGCCAGTGTGGCAAAACTTTTGGCCAGAAGTCAAACCTCACAATGCATGAAAGAACTCATAATGGGGAGAAAACTTACCAGTGTAATGAATGTGAAAAGTCCTTCTGGCGAAAAGACCATCTCATGCAACATCAGAAAACTCACACAGGAGAAAAACCATTTAAATGTAATGAATGTGGGAAAACTTTTGCCCAGACATCAACCTTCTCTGTGCATCAGAGGACTCACACTGGGGAGAAACCATTCAAATGTAATGAATGTGGGAAAAGTTTTGTCCGGAAGGCAATTCTTAGTTATCACCAGCGAATTCATACAGGGGAGAAACCTTATCAATGTAATGAATGTAAAAAATCCTTCTGGCGAAAACACCATCTTGCTCAACATCAGAAAACTCACACGGGAGAGAAGCCATTTAAGTGTCACGCCTGTGGGAAGACGTTTGCCCAGTCATCAACCTTCAGAAGGCACCAGAGAATTCACATGAGGGAGAAACCATTTACATGTAACAAATGTGGGAATAAAGTGGTCTAGTCGATAGGAGAGAAACCCTTCCACTGTAATAAATGTAGGGAAGCTTCTGGCCAGGATTCAAACCTCCGAATGCACAAGAGAAGGCACAGTGGAGAGAAGTGTCATGAATGGAATTAACATAGGAAATTGTACTCGCTTCAGCAGCACATAAACTAAAATTGGAATGATACAAAGATAAGCATGGCCCCTTTGCAAAGACAGCACTCAAATTCGTGAAGCATTCCATATTTTTGTGTAAGAAAATGTGTTGTATAACTGTTTCTTCTGATTTATATTTGTACATAGAATATATGTAAAGATATGCAATAAGATATTTAAAGAGGCAGAAAAAACAGGAAATTATATAAGGAGTCAACTCAAAATGTATAGCACAGAATCAGGAGAGGGAACCCTGTTGATGTAATAATCAACATCCTTCTTACAAAAAGATCACCTACTTGATACTCAAAGGAAAAATGGATTGGATGTAGTGAGTGTACAAAAACAAGCCTAATCTTTCCTCCTCCTCTTAGTCACCTTGAGATGTGGCGTTGCCACTGCTGGGCACACTGCTTTCACCACTGCCACCAGCACTGCTTTAGGGCCATGGCTGCGAGTGCACAGAGAGGTTACTCCTTAACTGGAGTTACCTGGCTGCAAAGATGCCCTGCTCCCTTGGACCCCTCTCTGCAGACTTATACGTCCATCCTTGCTCAAAACAAGGCAAACTACTGCATCCTAGAGAATTTCATGGTAAAAGACACCCTTGGAAAGACCTGCAAGTATGTAGAAACATGATCTCAACCCATGGTGGGGTCACTGTCCAGCAGCCAAGGGCCTTCCCACAGGACTGGTGTGGTCACCGGTGCCAAGGACAGAGGCTTCGGGAAGCCAACTAAAAAGGAACTCAAACTTTATTATACCAGGTGGGGAAAACAGGGATAATCAGGAACGGGATCAGGATCAAGCAGGAACAGGAACAGGCAGGGACCGGAACTCTCCTGTCTCCAGGTGCTGGGCCTGATGGAGGCTATCCTCAGCTTTTGCCTCCTGTGCTGGGCCCAGGGGAGGCTGTCCTCCACTTGCTTGTAGATCTCGGCTAGTTGTGATGGTGATGACGCTCTTCTCTTCTCCGTACATCTGTGGTCTCTATCTCCGATGACTGGGTGATCAAGTGTGTCCAGGGTTGGTGTGATCAAGTCTCTCTCCCTGAAGGCCAACAGGTCCTCCTTTTATACCCTTTAGGGATGGTGGTTAACTGCTAGTTAGTAAAGATTGACCAATGACCTTTTAGCTGGTGCAGCTGGGACAGCCCAATCAGAAGGGATATTCTAATTTATGGTGAAATAGGATATGATTTTTAAACCAATCAGGGGAGTTTCTTTAGTGGCCATTCAGGTGAGTTTGGTAATGGCCACTAAGGAGACAGGGGTCTAAGTGGGCAGGCGCCATCTTGGCTCACTTGATGCCAAGAGGGACCCAGGTGTGGGACAAGTGTCACCAAGCACTATTTTGCCTGGAGGATAGATGTCATTCCTCCAGGTGGGCTAGATAGGCCTCTAAGATATTGGTCCTATCTAGGATCCCTACACCATGGGAACTACCACTTCCTGCAGTCCCTCACCTGTTCCCATCAGCATGCTGGGAGTCTGCACAGAGTGGAGCTACCGTCTGACAGACAGTGACCACTCCTGGAAGGGAAGCACTGGAGTAGCCAAAAATACACGCAGCCTGTGTTAGGGGAGAAGCTGTGGAGGACGGAACCCAATACCTTTCTGCAGTTGCCAGACGCAGGGCGCAAGGGAGGTGGTCACCCTTGTAAGGCAAGAGTCCATCCCTAAGTCTGTGCTCACTGGCACACACCCGTAATCCCAGCGACTGGAGGCAGGGGCAGCCTGCAGAATTTAGGAAGACCTTGATTCAGTTACAATCAAAAAGGGCTGGGGGTGCAGCCCAGTGATAGAGCACTTGTAAAGTATGTGTGAGAAAGCCGGGTGCAGTGGTGCACACCTTTAATCCCAGCAGCTTGGGAGGTAGAGGCAGGAGGTTTGCAAGTTCGAGACCAGAAGCAGTCTGCATAACTTGGCGAGACCCTGTCTCAAAATAAAAAAAAAATGGGTTGAGGGTGCAGCTCAGTGGTCTAGCACTTGCAAAGCATGCAAGCTCGAGGCCCTGGGTTCAACCCCAGTACCAAAAAATTAAAAAAGTATGGTGAGACCCCCTTCATTCTCCAAGTACCACCAAGAAAGGTCCATCTGGGGCCGTGGGCTCCTTCCTGGGTGAGCAGAGCCACCGCCCTCAAGTGAGTTAGGCAGCACCCAGTCGCGTGCATGGCTTTGGGCACTGGTGAGACAGCAGTTTAGTGTAACTTGCTGCCCTGGTTCCAAGAAATCTGCACTTGCGCCTGCTTGTGCACAAGGAAAACCTCACCAAGGTGCACTGGCAGGCACCAGGGGTGCCCAGGCCAGGGCTTTCCCACTTTCATTCCTTTTGCTCTAGAGGTTGTTGCTTTCTTGGTTCGCATCTTCCTCCTGGCTCCACGTCCCTCCCTCCTCGCCATTACCGTCCACTGTTCCCAGCTACAGTATGGTAGGACTGCTCATGACTTGCAGGTGCTGCACCTGGCCCTGGTGGTGATGGGACACAGCTAGCGAGCCCAACAGCAGGGCGAGGTGGAAGCACAGTCAGGGGCGTGTGCTTTGGGAGAGACAATTCCAAGTGGAGGCAAGGGAAAGAGTCCTTGCTGCCAGCCCTGCACTGTGCAGAGCCAGCTGGCTGCAGTGAGTGAGAAGCAGAGCAAATCCTGTTACAACCTTCCCTTCCCCACCAAGGATCCACAGGGGCGATCGTCTGTGTGTGTGCAGACCCAGCTGCCTGTGCCCCACCCCCCAGTGCTTGAAAAGGCTCAGGGCCCCCACCACTGCTGCCCTACTTTCCTTCCTATTGCAGACGCTCCCCAAACCCTTCGGACGCGGATGCATGCTGGCACTGTGTAACCACGGGAGGTGTGTTTGATTTCCTTATGGTGGCTTGAGTGCTGTACAGTTAGGCTTCTTCCACCCCACAGCCTGCCTCTCCCCTGTGAAATCATGGGAAGCTCTACCCAAGATGGGATCACTTTGCTCAAAGAAAGTATCCAAAAGTAGAGCCTAGAGAATATCTGGGGCTGGGATTTAGCTCAGTTGGTAGAGCACTGCTCTGCAGTCTCTGAGGTCCCGAGTTGAATTCCCAGCACTGCAAAAATGGGAGAAGGATGCAGTAACCCACTCCCAAGGCAATCCCAAAACAGTCAGCCATTGAAAACCCTATGAGGGTCGCTTTGAGTCAGACACTCAAGGGCATCTAACAACAACAGAGAATATCTGGCAGGCTGGAGTTGTGTCCATTCTCAGAGCCACCTCACTGTAACTGCAAGTTGCCTGGCCAGTCTGGGGATTAAGAGACTGCCATTGACTAATCAGCTGTGGACTCAGAGAGTTGGCACTTGGTTCCACCAATTGTGAGGCATCCAAAACAACTTGTGTACTTGTGATTTTTGCCTTCCTAAACCTCAGCCCTTTGCTCCCTCTTCAGAGCACTGTGTTTCACTTACATCTGGGTCTTCCAAATTACAATTTCTGTGACCCCCAAAGGTCTTTTGTGTGTTAGAACTTTGGCGTTAATTGCTGGTCGACACCTCAACTCTCAAGAAAGGCTGTAGCCCATCTCTTCCCTGGTTGGTATGACTGGGCAGGTGTAAACCTTATAGGAAATGAAGTATGTATCATGTTCAGACCAAAGTCTTTAGATGTAGTTGGGGTCCCTATGTTACACTCCATAGTGACCCGCAGGGAGAAGGACCCGGCAGCCCACGCCCAAAAAACAATCAGCCATTGAAAACCCTATGAATAGCAGAGAAGCACTGACAATAGTGTTTTGCCTGTTGTACACAGAGTCACAATGAGTCGGACACTGACCAACAGCACCTAATGACAACAATGGTCTACGAGATCCAGAGCAGCAGTGTCTACTACCATTTTCCCCTGGAATAAGCTCTCCCATAGCATTTGACTGGTGGTCTGACGTCATGGTCTCCCTCAGGGAGAGACCTTAAATCCCACTACCTTCTCCTACTATGTTTAACCCAGCAGCTGGGCTGAAAAGAGCCCCTTTTTGTTACAAAGAAATCTTTGTTTCACTGGCTTCCTAACAGATTTGGAATAACTCCAACTCAGCCCTTTTCCAGGCTCCCCTGGTAGACCTAGACGGTAAACTGGGGAACAGATAAGCCTGCTCCACCTTTGATGTTTTGGTTTGTTTTTATTTTTAAGGATTCATTATTTAAGAACAAAAGTAGGAGGAAAAATCTAAAGGCCATACCTTCAAATGGCCCTTGAAAAATAGCCAGTAGGCTAAGCCCATGTCAAGCTTGGAAGGCAGCACCACCCTCTGGATCTGAGAAGGGTCATTTCCTCTGCACATCACCCTCCAAAACCCCAACAGTCTTCATCTAAATTTCAGGAGGACTCCAAATACGGAAACACTGATCCTAGAGTCATATCTTGCCATGTTTTCTTACATGTTACACATACATGTGTGTATTTATTAGTATGTGTTATATTCTGTCCAAGAATATCTTCCCATTTCTCTGAAATTGGCCTATTAAATATTTGTTTTTATCCTTTCTCTGAAATTCTCTATCAAGTTTGTGAATACTCCTAAAAAGCTGTTTTGCATACCATACATTTTCATTGACTCCCCAAGTAAACCCACCAGACATCAGATGAGGAACAGGTGAGGTCTGAAAGGAACAAAAGTAGAAAAAAGTGTCGTTTCAGCCTGCTGTAGTAGTTCTCTTGTGTCAGCTGGGTGTGCATTGCCATTTTTAAAGGGGAAAGGGAAGTCTTCATGTCTGGGCCTCCGATTCCTCCCTGACTCGGGAGCACCAGTTTATGAGAAAAGGCCCAGCTATACTTGAATTTAAGATTCTGCTAATGAGTTGTTTAATCCAGAGACAATCTTGAAAATGCAGGAAAGTAAACTGGGTATGGTGGTGCACACCTGTAATCCCAGAGGCAGGAGGATTGCATGTTCAGGGCCAGAGGCAAACCACGTAATTTAGTGAGATCCTGTCTCAACGTAAAAAATAAAAAAGACCAAGCAAGGTGGCTCATACCTATAATCCCAGCAACTTGGGAGGCAGAGGCAAGAGGATCACAGGTTCAAGGCCAGAAGCAGGCTGCGTAATTTAGCAAGACCCTGTGTCAAGGTTAAAAAGAGGCTAGGGGTGCAGCTCAGTGGTAGAGGGCTTGCAAAGTATGTGCAAGGCCCTGAGTTCAACCACCCAGTCCCACAAAAATTAATAAAAAGAGGGAGACTGGGGTGTAGCCTGGTGATAGAGCATTTACAGAGTATGTGCAGGCCTTGGGTTCAATTCCCCAGTACCACCAGAAAGGAAAAGAGTAAAGAAAATGCAGGAGAGTGACTCCTTGTTGCCCTGAGTGGAGGACATGGTGTGCAGAGGAATTTTAAGGTCTTTATTCAGAATCGGAAACATCACTTCTAGTTTTTCATGGAGGACTTTGGAAATGTATTTCTCCAGAAAACAATTGACCCATGTATCTGCTACCCTGACCCTGCAGCCAGGGGCAAGGAGTCTCCTCTTTGAAGGGATAAGGATGAAAGAGAGTCTTAGCAAACTAGGTGAGCACAAATATTGATAATCCTAGATACTGGAAGGTTTCACAGCCCTCCCAGGCTTGCAGCCCACTTACCCTGAAATCTGCACTATAACCCTTGCTTTAGAAAAAATTTGAAATTAGGTAAACTGTTTTCTCCTTTGTTCTTCATATTCAAAATTGTTTTTATCTATTCTACTTCCTGTGCCTTTACATACATAGTTTACTTTTTACATATATATTTTAGAACGATCTTTTCTATATATACAGAAATCCTGCTGGATTTTGATAGGAATTAGGTTAAGCTTATGTATCAATTTGGGGAGAACTATCATCTTTATTATGTTGAGTGTTCCAGGCACTGAAGATGATATATCTTTCCATTTATGTAGGGCTTTGATTTTGTTCATCAGTGTTGTGTAGTTTTAACCTTACAAATCCCATACATGTTGCTATGGTTTGAGGAAATACTAACATTACATCTGGGTCTTCCAAATTACAATTTCTGTGACCCCCCCAAAGGTCTTTTTTGTGTTAGAACTTTGGCGTTAATTGCTGGTCAACACCTCGACTCTCAAGAAAGGCTGTAGCCCATCTCTTCCCTGGTTGGTATGACTGGGCAGGTGTAAACCTTATAGGAAATGAAGTATGTATCATGTTCAGACCAAACCATATTTCCTCAAAATTCTTATGTTATAACCAATTTGGTAGTGTTAAGAGATGGAGCCTTTAGGAAAACGATTAAATCATGAGGGCTCTGCCTCATAAATAGGATTAATGCTATTATAAAGGAAGTTAAAGCAATCTGTCTCGCCCCCTTGTACCATATGAGGATACAGCAAGTAGTGCCCTCACCAGATGCCAGACTTCCTACTACCTTGATTTTGGACCTCTAGTCTTAAGAATGATGAGAAATAAGTTTCTCTTGTTTGAGCCCAGCGTGGTGGTGCATGCCTGTAACCCCAGTGACTTGGGAGGCAGAGGTAGGATTGCAATTTCAAAACCTGGGACAATCTGCGTAAATTTAGCAAGACCTTATCTCAAAAAGTAAAAAGAAAGTGAGCTGGGGATGCAGCTAAGTGCTCCAGCACTTGCAAAGCATGCAAGCGCAAGGCCCTGGGTTCAACCCCCAGTACCACCAAAAAAAAAAAAAAAAAAAAAATTCTCTTGTTTGTAAATTCCCTACTCTAAGCTATTTTATTATAGCAGCCCAAACAACTTAAGACATGCCTAACGTGGAACATGTGAATTACTAGAACTACATGGAAATATTTCATGAATTACATGAAAATATTTTTAAGCAGTTATAGGTGATTTTTTTATTTCAACATGCAAAAATCAATTGCTAGTATATAGACATACAGAAGATTTTTCTTTCAATTCTGAGAGATTGAATCCACAGCCTCACACATTCTTAGCAAGAGCTCTACCGCTGACCTGCACCCCCAGCCCTTTTGTTACTTTTAATTGGAGACAGTTTCACTAAATTGCATGTGCTGCCTCTGGCTCAAGCTCATGATCCTTCTGCCTCCACATTCCAAGTCAGTGGGATTACAGACATGTGTTACTGTGCCCAGCAAGATGATTTTATATATTTATTGTGTATCTTGTGATGAAGATTTTTGTAGATTCTTTGGGATTTTCTGCACAATTGTATCATTTATTAATAGAAACAGCTTTATTTTTTTCCCTCTCTAATCACATGCCTTTTAGATATTTTTCTTATATTTTTGTAATGACTAGAACATGCGGTGTTGTGTGGAATAAGGGGAGTAAGAGAAGACATTCTTTCCCTGTTTTAATCTAAAGGGAAAAACATTGTCTTTTACCATTAATTATAATGATAGTTATACGTTGTTTTGTAGATACTCTTTATCAAGTTAAGGAAATTTCCCCATAATTCCTTTTTTCTGACAGATTTTTTCACAAATGAATATTAAATTTTGTCAAATGTGTATTTTGTAACAGTTGGTATGGTCTTGAGATTTTATTTTCCTCTTTCATATGGTGGATTTCATTAAAGATTATAAATGTTGAACTAGCCTTGCATTTCTAATGACATTTGGTCATGATATATAATTTTTTGTTGCTGAATTCTTTTTGCTAATATATTGTTCTAGTTTTTTAATTTTTTAAACATGATAGTGGGGATTGAACCTAGTGCCTCATATATGCTCGGCAATGTTGTTGTTCTTGTTGTTAGGTGTCATTGAGTTGTATCCGACTCATAGCAACCCTCATAGGGTTTTCAATGGCAGATTATTTCAGGATTGCCTCAGGAGTGGATTGCCAAGTCCTTCTTCCATTTTTGTGGAGCTTGGAATCAAACCCGGGACCTCAGAGACTGCAGAGTGGTGCTCTGCCAGCTGAGCTAATTGCCAGCCCCTATGCTAGGCAATGGGATTCTTAAATATAAAAAAGGGGAGGGAAAGTAACAACGGTCTTTATTATTGTTGGCCACTCATTTACTCTGCACAAATTTACTGAGTTCCCATTATGTGCCATATTATATTCCAGGCACCGGGTGACAACACTGACTAAAACAGATTTTTTTAAGAAGCCTCATAGATTCTAGCAGAGGAGACAGAAAATAGTCAAATACTCAGTGTGTAAGATGGTGATGGGTGTGAAGAGGACTGGTAAAAGCAGGTGGCTGGTTTTGACAGTCATACTTTTCTACACTGCCTGACAAACCACCCCAAAGCTTTGAGGCCTAAGCCAACACTAACCACTCTTTACCTCTCTCTGTTTGTGGGCAAGCAGTCTAACTCGTGTCTGGCTCAGGTTCCCCCATGGGTTTGTAGTTAAACTGTGAGCCAGGGCCGCAGTCATCTGAGACCCAGATGGACACTATTCTTCTTACCACTTCCCTCAGAAGCCCCATAAGTAAGTTTTTCTTACCTTGTGGCTTAACAAATCTCCCAAAATTTGGTGTCTTAAAATGAAATATTTGTTTATTAGATAAGTTTCGGTTTGTCAGGATTTGAGTCAGGGTGAAGCAGAAGCGGTTCGTCTCTGTCCCACTGCACCCTGGACTGGGAAACAGAAAGCCTGGGGGCTGCAGCCCCCTGAAGGCTTGAATGAACTGAAGGGTGGGCTTCCAGGAAGCTTGCTCAGCCTGGCCAGCCGCTTCCTCCAGGCGGGCTGGTGGGGCCTCTGCACAGGGCTGAATTCCCCTGAGCACAGGGGTCCTAGCAGAAGCCAGACTTTTTAACATCCTTGAGACCTTTTCTCAGAAGCCACATAGTCTCTATTTTCCCTTTTTGCATGGGATGGTTAAGACGGGGTCTCTGGTGCTCTACTGTTGAGCTACATCTCCAACCCTAGCCTCACTTTCTGAGTGAATGAAGGTAGTATTTGTTTGTTTTACATTTGTTTATTTAGCACAAGGTAACTGATTGCCCATTATGTGCCAAGTTTTATGTTAGGTGCCATGGAGGATAGAGCAATGACTGGAACAGACCACCCAGAAAGGTGTCACGTTTTAGTGAAGATGGAGAATGAATCAGTGAATTATACAGGCTGTCAGATGGTGCCCGGTGCTAAGCAGGTAACTAAAACAAGAAGGTTGCAGTGCTCAGTAGGGGGTGGCCAGGGAAGAATTCACTGAGAAAGGATGAGCCACGACCCTGAGGTCTGAATAGATGTCAGCCTCTGGGCAGGACCTTCCAGGCAAAGAGGACAGGCGTCAATATAAAGGCTCTGAGGAGGGGCACGAGGGTGAAATGAAGGAGTCCGGGGGGCAGTGTGGCCAGACCACCACTAGTGAGGTGGAGAGGCCTCCCCTGGGTCCCAGCCACTGCAGTAGAGGGTGAGAAGGACCTCCCCTGCAGTTTTGGAAGCAGTGGGTGAGCGGGTCTGAAAGGAGAGAGGCTACTGTGGATGGAGCACAGAGGGATGAGGGCCCCACTTGATCCCTTGCCCGTCTGTTCTTGGACCGAAGGAGCAGTGTCAGCATCCTGGGGTTCATATGGTCATTCATTCAAGATATATCTGTTCATCCACTCAGCTTTGCCTATACTTATCCATGTCCATATACATCTATACACATGTATTCAAGCTCTCTGGATCTTATTTATTTATAAATAAATGCTCTGATTCCCCAATCACTTCCTTTGCCTCCACCTAGACTCTCTGGTTGCCACTTTCCACATGCCATAGCTATTGTACAAACTTCTAGCCACATGCAGCTCAAGGAAGCAGTGATGCTCTCTTTAACTGAAATAAAACGTAAGTACTGCCACCTCTGCACTGACCACAAGACAGCGCTCTTCCTCCACGCTGGTCTCTGGTTTCCTACAGAACCCAAGGCCAACTGAAACAGAAGGGCCTACAAACCGGGATTCCCAAAGAAGAGTCTTTGAGAAAAGGAAAAGAAAAGAAACATCAAGACTGTCTCAACCCAGATCATCTGATTTATATGTTCGTTTTCTCATCTTAAGCTCACACCACAAGGCCTGTGTTTCTGGGGCTGCACTCACCCAGTGGACCTTATATTTAGCCTCCACCACCCAGGAACTTCTTACTGGGCCCCTCTACCCCCAAGAAAAGGGAGTGAAGAGGCTGGTGGCCCCCTCTTTCTGGCCTGCTGCTCAGAGGTCTTCCCCAGAATAGAGGGCCCTGGCTCACTCAGTAATGCGAACAGCAGCACCCTTCCCTGAGGATTCAGTCCACCCACTAAGCCCTCCTTCCTCGAAGTGAGGTCCCCCAAATCCCAGAATAGCCTTGGAAGCAGGTCTGCTGGCAGTGCATACAGCGAGACAGAGGCAACGCTCATGGACTCTGCCTGAAGCTGGGCACTTCTGGTTCTCTTGCCCCCTCCCGTCTCGGCTCCCATCCTTCCTGGTCAGGCCTAACACACTCTTTGCTAGCATCTCCCACCATGCAGGAAAAGGACCACTGATGGTCCAGCATGGAGAGCCCCAGTGCTCCAAGTCAGTCACTAAGAACAGTTATTACTAGAATCTGGCCTGGAGGACTGAGGCTCACAAGATTATGTCAGCAGCATGTTGGCCAGAAAGATTGAGGCTGTTAGGCACTTGTGACCATTTGGCTTCTGGGTCTGAGTGAAGATGTTCCATGGTACGTATTTTCCAAAATGGGAATGGTTAGCAGATCAGGAAGAAGGTCTCCTCAGAAACCCACTTTCAAGCCGGGCGTGGTAGCACATGCCATAATCCCAGCACTCAGGAAACAGAGGCAGGAGGATCAACACAAGTTCCAGGCCAGCCTGAACTGCATGGCAAGTCCCAGGCATGCATAGCTACTGTCAAAAAAAGAAGGAAAAAGAAGGAAAAAAGAAGGATGAACTTCTACAAAAACAAAACGTAAGTGAATTGTCCAAGTCCTCTATATAATTGCACAAAGAAACAGTGCCGTCTAGAGTGTACCTATGATGAGGTCTCCAATGAAATTTGTAAACTGCCCGTTCTTTTCAATAAAAGACAGCTCTTCACCACATTGGCTGCTGATACATGATTCATGCATGAAATACTTTCCCAGCCTGTTGGAATAATTTACATGAATGCATGCAGTATTAGACTTTATTCTATTTCTGAGCTATTTCCATTCTTCGCTTTCAAAAACAAACAGTGATGGTCACTGTGCTTTGTCCTGACATTTGTTAGGTATCTTCAAGAACTTGGCCAACATAGTAAGTCACACCTTTGATCCTACAACTCAAGAGGTGGAGGCAGGAGGATCGTAACTTAGACTGTGACTCAAAAATACAAAGTAAAAAGTGGGCTGGCAGTGTGTGGCTCAGGGGTTGAGGACTTGCAAAAAGCATGCACGAGGCCCTGGCTTCAACTCCCCAGTGCTGCAAAAAATAAAAATAAAGGAAAAGAAGGAGGAGGAAGAAGAAGAAAAGAAGAAGAACTTGGTTCTGGGTGCTGGGGTTGCAGAGAACAATGCATGTGATGGGGTCTCCTTCGGAATGGGCTCTAGGTGACAAAAAACCCCATCTATGGGATAAGCATAGCTTCTACAGTTAGTTAAAATGTTTTCTAGTACAAGTGGGAGAGCAGCCCAGACTCAGCTTAAGTCAGAGAGCAATCTGTTATCAGGATTCAAAGGTGACTCAAGAGTGCAGAGGCTGAGACGCAGTGGGGCTCAGTAATGAACTAGAACAAAGGATGCAGCTGCGTCAGGCATTTTCTGCCCCGTGGACTCAGCATGTGCTTTACTTTCTCAGCAGGCTGGATGTCTGTGATCCCCGGACGTCACAGCAGAGTACCTATTCACAGAGCGTATGTTCACACCTGCCCTGTTACAGGACCAGACAGGAAGGTTGGAAAGAAAGAGTGGAAGACTGGAGACCCACCCCAGTAGGTCCATTGGCATGCAGGGGTCAGCTAATCCAGTGGCTTCTCTCACTCTCCCATCCACTTGCTCGCTCACTCTCTTTCTCACTATTTCTCAGTTTATAAATATTATCTTGACTTATCCTTATGATCAAATATTCACGGAACCCTTAAGTATACTGAGGAAAACACCAGAGTCTTCTCATAACCCCACCTCTGTCTTTACCATGGGTAACCACAGTTGACAAGCATGTGTACTTCCAGCTTGTTTTATGTAAACCCATATAAATATATTGTTGTTGTTATTGTTAGGTGCTATCGACTCCATGTCCGACTCATAATGACCCTACGTACAACAGACAAAACAATATTGTAAGTGCTTCTCTGCTATTCATAAGGTTTTCAATGGCTGATTGGGTTTTGTGTGTGTGCATGTGAGGGGTTGTTGCCCGCCTCTTCTCCCAAGCCTACAGCACCTGGTGTTCCCAAGTGGTGTTCCATCCAAGCACTAATCAGGCCCCACCCTGCTTAGCTTCCAAGATCTGAGGGGATCAGATGCTACAGTGGCACGGCTGCAGGCATATAAATATATAAGTACACGTATATAAGATTTTTTTTGCTTTATTTAAATTGTCTTATATATATTGTTCTGATACTTGCTTTTCACTAAATGTGTCTTGAAGATCTTTCCATATCAATACATATAAACCTCCCACATTCCCTATAAATCATAATGGATATGTCCTATTCTGTATAATCACTTTTGTGTCGATGGATAATTAGTTGGTTCTTCCTCATCCATGACAGTTTATTTATTTTTGTGGTATGTGGGGGCTGAACCCAGGGCCTTGTACATACTCTTACAAGTCCTCTACCCCGGGGCTGCAACCCAGCCTGTTTTTTATTTATTTCAAGAGAAGGTCTTGCTAAATTGTACAGCCTGCATCTGACCTCAAATTCACTATGCTCCTGCCTCCGCCTCCAGAGTTTCTGGGATTACAGGCGTGCACCACCACACCTGGCTACAATAGCTGATTTATGTATCAGCACGGCCAATCAATGGTGCCCATTAGTTTGGTCAAACACAAGGCTCGATGTTGCTGTGAAGGTATTGTTTAGATGTGATGAGCATGTAACGACTCCTCAAAAATGAACCCAGACTCTCATTCTGGAGTGCCCAAATTGCAGTACACACGAGACAGTTCAAGTCATGTACTTGGAAGGAATGAGGTGAGGAGATTGGTGTGGAGGCAATCTAAGGAAGAAGTGAATGGACCCACCACACAGAATGGGCAAAAAGTGTAAAAGTATCTTCATCCCATCTGAATGTCCCCCAAAGCGTGACCTAAGCAGAGGGGGATTATAATAATCAAGTGATAGGATGGACTTTTACATGGAAACAAGTCAGCCTCTTTCCCCAGCCCCAGTGGCTCATGACCAAAATGGTCCTCAGGGCATAGATGGGTGTTATACGATTCCCACTAACCCCCACTAACCTGGACACTGCCAAAGTGTCCAGTGTACCAGAAGCAGAGGCCAACACTGAGCCCCTGATATGGGGTGACCAGTCAGCAACACATTGGCATGTTGATCTTTCCATGGAAAGGCAGTGTTTGTTCTTCCTGAAATAACACTTTCTCAGCCCTCGTTTTCCTTCCCTGCACACAGTGCTTCTCCCCAAATTGTCATCCATGGGCTACACAGTATCTTATCTGGCACAAGAGGGTTCCACATGGCACTGCTGCAGGGCCAGGAATGACTTGTGCTCGTGGAATTCTCCTGACCGTGTTCCTTACCATCCTGAAACAGCTGGCTTCCTAGAACACTGGAATGGCCTGGAAAGGTCAGTGACTGCGCCTTGCTGCAGAGGGTGGGGCCATGTCTTTAGGATGTTATATGTTCTCACCGGGGGCTGGGATTTAGCTCAGTCGGTAGAGCGCCGCTCTGCAGTCTCTGAGGTCCCGAGTTCAATTCCCAGCACCACAAAATGGGAGAAGGACCTGGCAATCCACTCCCAAGGCAATCCCAAAACAGTCAGCCATTGAAAACCCTATGAGGGTCGCTATGAGTCATACTTGACTCGATGGCACCTAACAACAACAATGTTCTCACCATCCAGTGTGTGGCGCTGTTTCTCCTATAGTGAGGACTGAAAGCACAGAAATGGAAATGCGGTGCTCACTGTTACCACTGGTTATCTATTGGCAATTTTTTTGCTTCTTGACCCTATGACTTTATGCTTTGTTGGTCCAGAGGTCTTCTTTCTTTCTTTTTCTTTTCCCGTTTTTCTTTCTTTCTTTTTTCTTTTTTGTTTTGTTTTGTTTTGTTTCATTTTTTGGTTTTTGGTTTTTTGCAGTACTTGAGGGCTGAACCCAGGACCTCACACAGCTTTTGTAAGTGCTCTACCACTAGGCAGCACTGCATCCCTTTAAAAAATTTTTTTTAGATAAATTCTCACTAAGTTGTGCAGGCTGCCTCTGGCCTTGAATTTACAATCCGCCTGCCTCAGCCTCCCAAGTCTCTGGGATTAGTATGGCATGCACCACTATGCCCAACATTAGAGTTTTTGTTTGTTTTTTTTTAAGGGGGGAATTCTTCCACCAGAAGACACAGTGCTTTCACTGAACTGGAAATTAAGACTGCTGGCAGGCCACTTGAGGCTCCTATGCCTCTGAATCCACAGTAAAGGAAGCAGTTACTATATTACCTAAGATGAATAGTTCTGATCATCAAGGGTAATTGGTCCGCCACTCCATGAGGTAGGTAAGGAAGAGTAAGTCTGGAATATAGACTGTCCCAGAGGGTGTCTCTTAGTACTACCCTGCCTTGTGGTTAAATGATTTTGCTTACCATATCAGGTAATGAACCACAACCAGCTGAAGTGCTTGCTATGGGAAAAGAGAATATAGAGTGGATAATGGAAGAAGATAACTATAAACACCATGTTCAAACACATGACCAATTATAGAAATGAGAGTTGTTATTAATATTTCTTCTTTATTTTTAATGAAAATATGTGTGTATACATACACACATACATGTATGTATAAAAATGCTTTCTTGCCCCTTTTATCCTTCATCATACATGTTGTTGTTTTTGTTGTTAGGTGCTGTCAAGTCAAATCCAAGTCATAATGATCCTATGTACAACAGAAGGAAACACTACCCAACCCTGTGCCATACACAGGATCTTTTTTATGTTTCAGTCCATTGTTCCAGCCACTGTTTTATTTTTTGTTTTTTTTTTTTTCCTCATTATGAATCATGCCACATCAGCAAATGGAGATTCCAGGGGCTCTACTCCATTCCCACCATTAAAGTCAACACTTCCACAGTCATTTCTTGAATGCCTTCCAGCCTGGGAGACTCATATTCCAGCACTGTATTCGACTCTGTTATTCATAGAGTTTTCAATGGCTAATTGTTTTGGGAGTGGGCTGCCAGATCCTTCTCCCTAGTCTTTCTTAGCCTGGAAGCTCAGCTGAAACCTGTCCACCATGCGTGGCCTTGCTGAGATCTCAAATACCAGTGGCACAGCTTTTATCATCACAGCAACATACAAGCCCCCCCTGCAGGACAGGCTGACAGATACATGGGAGATCATATACTATAAGATATATTAACTTTATACCATACTGTTTAAATACTGTTAACTTTATTTATTTATAATTTATTTTTTTGAGGTACTAGGGATTCAACCATGGGAGAAGGACCTGGCAATCCACTCCCAAAGCAATCTGAAACAATCAGCCATTGAAAACCCTGTGAGTAGCAGAGAAGCACTGATATAGTGCCGGGCCTGGCACAGTGTCAGGGAGTGTTTCATTCTGTTGTACACAGGGTTGCTATGCGTTGCACCCAATTCAACGGCACCTAACTACAACAGGGATTGAACCCAGGGCCTCAGAGCGCACAGAGCAGCACTCTACCAACTGAGCCAAACCCCAGCCAAGGAAACTATGGCTAAGGGCAAATACACATGAAGACAAACTTGGAAGGTGTCCCTTTGCCAAATCTGGGTCCATGCCTCACTGGAGCAGGTGTGCCCCACTGGACAGTTGAGAAGTTTACTGGCTTGCCCAGCCTGGGACTGGTCTGCAGTCAGTGGGCTGGCAGGAAGCCCCCAGAGAGTGCAGGCAGGGCTCAGGAGAAAGGCACCCAGTGGCATAGCCATGTGGCATACAGAGACAGTGATGACAGGGCCCGCAAGCCATGCGCAGCCCTACAGAGAATGGTCGTTTAGTGGGAACCTCGGGACACAGAGGAGCAAGGCTGGCACGGGGCCATTCAGGCTCTGGTTTCCATGGCAGGCATGTGGCTGGAAGGTCCTTGCTAGGCAAGGCTAGGGGTGCAGGGCTGCTGAGGAAGTGCGCATCCTGGGCCTGTTCCGGAGACTGAGTCCCACCCGGGGTCTGAGCGCAAGCCACTGACTTCAGAAGCAGCAGCCGCTCAAGCCCCTTTCTCCTGCCATGTCTCACCAAGAATGCCGACTGAAAGCGCAAAGGTGACAGGCTTAAGGGAAACCTGTCCATAGGCACACAGCATATGTTGAAGAATTCATTTATATCTGAGAGGCAATAAATTGATAACTGTCACAGGCACTGTACCCTCAGAGTCTCATCCAGTATGTCTTCCAGTGACTGCCTTCCTGCGTAGCTCCAGCCTCACTACAGATGACTGTTTAGGGATGTCTGAGGTCATTGCTAACATTGCTAACATAACAGTGACTAAATCATACAGCTCTTTATATTTAAAATGAAATTATCTATTTCATATGAAATATAACCCCAAGAGCACTCATGTTAAAGGAAACTTTTAAAAAAAAAGACAAAGTGGCTGTGTAGCCCAGGCCGTCCTCAAACTTGTATCAATCCTCCTGCCTCAGCCTCCCCAGTGCTGAGATTACAGGCATACCACCATGCTCAACTGTCACAGAAAATGTCTCATGCATTGATGTCAGGAATTAATTAAAGCTGTCACAATACCAGCTGGTGTTTTCTTATTTGCACATCAGTTTCTGCTTACTAGAACACTACATGCAATAAAACCGGTTACATCTGGCAAACTGTCAGTTGTCAGTGCTATCCATCAGCCTGTTACTCTCCTGGTCATGCAGTGGGTCCCCCAAACTCAAGAAGCTCCCTCTCTGAAGGCCAAACCCCATTCTGAAATCCCCCTGGTAACAGATCTTCAGTGTAAACACCACATCCCTTTTCCTGGATGTCTGAAATTGAGGACCCCACAAGTGAATGCATGGAAACATCAATTTTAAAGCCCACATATGTCCCATGGGGAGTTAGAAGTTTTGAAATAACCTCATAAGGCTCCTGCTCACTGTTTGAAATTCCCTTAATAATACCCACTGCTAGCAAGGGGTTGGGGAAGCAGGAACTCTCAAAACCGCCTCTGCAAGATAAACATGGCAACAAATGCATTTACAATGAGCATATCCTCCCACTCAGAAATTCCACTTCCCGCAGTTTATCCTGGGCATTTATAATACACTGTCAGTGCAAACCCTAATGAGGATGAAACGATGTCAATGCAAAACTGATGTGCACGTAGGGATGTGAAGCAGTGTGATTTCTAATAGCAAAAAAACAGAAATTATTTACATCATTAAGAAACCAGTTAATCACATTTTTATCAATTCAAGGACAAACTATGAAGCAACATTTAAAAGTTTTAATATAGAAAAATCCAAATACACATGAAGCTCTAGGTTCAATCCCCAGCACGACAAAAGAAAAGGAAAAGGAAAAAAAAAATCAGAATACACAAAAGAATAGTATAATGAACTCTTATTTAACCATCATGCACCTTCAAAAATTATCACCGTTTTTCTAATCTTGTTTTATGTTTTTCTTCATCTTTTTTTTCCTGAAATAATTTGAAGCAAGTTCCAGCATCCTATTACTTTACCTGGAAACATTTCACTATGTATCTTACACAGATAAGGAATTTGAAAACACATGACTGCCTGTTATTATCACAGCTAACAAAAATTACAAACCATTAACCTGCATTTAAAGCCAAGTTTATGGTTTCCAGGTCTCAAAATATGTTTTTACAATTGGTTTCTTCCAACATGGATCTTAAAAAAGGTCCACACATTGTATTTGTTAATATGACCCTAAAAGTCTCTGAAATACAGGAGAGATGAATGTTTAATTTCTTCTCTTACCAGCATTCAGAATAATGAGTTGACTTACCAACTTCCAAAGGTAACCAGTTAGGCTCTCCTTATTTGGGCCCATTTTTTAGTATCATTATATAATTTATGTATTGTTAAATACTTGATAAATTTTAACTCATTGCAATTGTTATTCTTTTTGGTTCTCAAATTATCCCAAATTTTATCAATGGGAGTCTCTGCCAATTGGCTGTCCTTTTGTCTCAGAGGTTGATAGTTTCCTTGCTTTCTGTTATAATATGATGGTTCAGGTCATCTGGTACATTTTCTGACCTGATCTGGGATTAAATGTGCTTCCAAAAAGCCTAGTGTTTCTCTCCCTCTCCCCCCGCCCGCTGCCCCAACAGTCCTAGCCCTTGCACATCCTAGGCAAGTACTGTACCACTGAGCTACATCCCTAGCCCTTGGTTTTTTAATTTTTTTAATTTTATTATGTTATTTTATTTGAAGGCAGGACCTTGCTATGTAGCCCAGGCTGGCCTCAAACTCTCTCTTTATGAGAAATGGTATTTAGAAACCATAATCTGGACATGAGGGTTACTCAGGGGTACCGGGTTATCTTGCTTCTGGCCCTTTTTAGTGACAAAACTAGGAATAACATGCTTTTTAGAAACTAAAAAATAAGTTTAGTAACACCAAAAGTATGTTCCGTGAAGGACATGATTAGTAAGCTGGACTTCATTAAAATTAAAATACTCTGCAACAGACATTATCAGACAAATGAAAAGACAAGTCACAGACTGGGAGAAAATACTGGCAAGAGATATACCCAGTAAAGAATTTCTATCCAAAATATACAAAGAGCTCTTAAAATTCAGCAGTAAGAAAATGAGCAACCCAGTTAAAACTGGGCAAGAAAACTCCCTAATCTCATGAAAGAAAATATACACATGACAACTAAACATATGAAAAGATGCTTAATTGCATCTGTAATTAGGGCACTGAAAATTAAAGCAACAATGAGATGTCGCTACTATTAGAGGAGCCGAAATGCTGACAGCACTAAATATTTGTGAGAATAAGGAGGCAACTCATGCAGTACTGATGGGAAGGCAAAATGCTACAGCCATCTGGGAAGACAGTGTGATGGTTTCTTAGAAAGCTCAACGCTTACTGACCAGATGATTCAGCAAGGGGACTCTTTGATGGTTACCCAGATAAACTGAAAACTCAAGTCCTCAGCCAAAACCTGCCCTCAGCTGTTTGTTGCAGCCTTATTCATAACAGCCAAAACCTAACAACAATGAAGATGTCTTTCAGGAAGTATATAGATAAACCATAATATATCCAGGCAATGGCACATCCAAGCTAAAGAGAAATGTGGGCTGGGGTTTAGCTTAGTTGGTAGAGTGCTACTCTGCACTCTCTGAGGATCTGGGTTCTATCCCAGCACCACCAAAACAGGAAAGGACATGGCAATCCACTCCCGAAGCAATCCCAAGACAATCAGCCAATGAAAACCCTTGGATAGTGGCTTTGAGTTGGACTCAACTAGGCAGCATCTAACAACAACAAAAAGAAATGAGTTATCAAGCCATGAAAGTCATGGAGGAGCCTAAAAATGCATACTACTAAAACAAGGTAATCTGGAAACACTGTATACTATATGATACCAGCAGCACGACATTCTAGAAAAAGCAAAACTATGGAGACAGTAGGAACAATGGTGTTTGAGAGGTGTTAAGGGGAGGAAAGAATGAGCAGGTAAAACCCAGGATTTCTCAGGTGGTGCGTGTGACACTATAGAAGTGGATATACAGCATCGTACGTCTGTCAACACCCACAGAAATACAACACCGAGGGACTCTGAGTGATAATGGTATCCAGGGCAGAGCTGTGGGCTGAAACAAATGTACCACTCTGGCGTAGGATGCTGACTGTAGGGAGGCTGTGAGCTAGCAGAAGGAATAAATTTTAAAGCAGAAGCAAGTGAATTAGAAAATAGAAAAATCAATTCAATTGAGAGGTAGTTTTTTGAGAACCTAGACAAAATTAACAAACCCATAGCTAAAATAATTAAGAAAAGGAGAAGACTGAAATAAAGGAGGTCAGAAATGAGGTCAGAGGAGATGTTACAACTGATGCCACAGAAATAAAAAGGCTCATAAGTGACTGCTATGAACAATTATATGCCAATAAGGTGGATAACCTACAAGAAATGGATAATTTCCTACCAAGCCTAAATCAGGAAGAAACAGAAAATTTGAACACACCTGTAAGGAGTGTGGAGATTGAATCAGTAGTCACTACCCCCACCCTTCTACCCACCTGCAACAAAGCAAATCCCAGGGCCACATAGCTTCCCTATATAATTCTACTAAATGTGTGTGTGTGTGTGTGTGTGTGTGTACATATATATATATATACACACACATATATATGTATATGTGTGTGTGTATATATATATACATATATATACATATATATATATATATATATATATATATATATATATATATATATATATATATATATATATATATATATATATATATATATATATACATATATATATATATATATAAACTGATACCAATCCTTTTAAAGATCTTCCAAAATATTGAAGAAGATGGAACACGTCTAAGCTTATCCTATGAGGCCAGAATTATGCTGATCCTCAGAAAAACACACCACAAGAAAAGTAGAGGCCAATATCTCTGATGAATATTGCTATGGTTTGGATAAATGTCTCCCAGAGGCCCAGGTGTTCAATGATTGGTCCTTAGCTTGGCACCTTGCAAGGCTGCAGAAACCATTAAAAGGTGGGGCCTGATTGGAGGTTTTAGGGTCCCTGGGTGCATGCCATCAAAGGGGATTGTGGAGAGCTGGAGGCAGTGGCACCTCTTGTAATCCCAGCACTTGAGAGGCAGAGGCAGTGGAAACATTGTGAGTACCAGACCAGCTTGGGCCACCATAGTGAGACCCTGCCTCAAAATAAATAAATAAATAAATTGTGAGACGCCAGTCTGCCAATCTCTTCCTCTGTCTCTTTGGCATGAGGTGAATTGTTTGGCCTCCATGGCCATGTGGAACTGCCCTACCACAGGCTTGAAAGCCATGGGGCCAGTTGGTCATGGTCTGAAACCTCCAAAACTGTGAGCCAAAATAGACCCTTCTTCTGTGTAAATTGATTATCTCAGGCATTTTATTTCAGTAATAGAAAGCTGACTCACACAGAAAATAGATGTAGGAATCCCCCAAAAATGTACTAGCAAACCAAATCCCACAGAACATTAAAAGAAGTATACACCATTTTGAAGTAATATTTACCTCTGGGATACCAGAATGGTCCAACATACAAAAACTGCTTAATGTGATACATCTCCTTAACAGAATAAAAGATAGTAAGCACATCACCACCATTTGATTGAAATTAACAACCTTTCATGAAAAAATCCAGTCAAGAAACTAGGAATAGGAGGAACCCTGCTTTAACATAATTATAGTCATCTAGGAAGAGTTCACAGCTAACATATTTAAGATTGAAAAACTGAAAGCTTTTCCCCTAAATTAGAAAGAAAACATGGCTGTTCACTCTTGCTCCTTCATTCAACATGGTCCTCGCCAGAGCAATTAGGTGAGGAAAAAAAGTAAGCCTTTCAAACTGGAAAGGAAGAAGAAACATTCTACCTGTTCACTGACAATATGATCTTATATGTAGAAAGCCCTAACAGTCTAGGTTTGCGTTTTTTTTTTTTTGTTTGTTTGTTTGTTTTTTGTGTGTGTTACTGGGGGTTGAGCCCAGGGCTTTGTGCTTGCATGCTTTGCAAGTGCTGGACCACTCAGCTGCTCCCCCAGCCCATTTTTTTTTTAACTTTTTGAGACAGGGTCTCGCTAAATTACCAGACTGCCTCTGGTCTCGAACTTCCAATCCTCCTACCTCCACCTCCAGAGCTGCTGGGATTACAGGCGTGCACCACTGTGTCAGGCTCACATTCTAGTTTCTAAAAGCCTATTGGAACTAATAAATTCAGTAAAGTTACAGGATACAAAATCAATATGTAAGATAGGTGTGGTGGTACACAGCTGTAATTCCTGCTACTTAGGAGGCTGAGGCAGGATGATCGTGGGTTCAAGCCTAGAGGATAGTGAGTTCAAGCACAGCCTGGACAACATAGCAAGACCTTCATATTAAAAAATATATATTAATAATGATAAACATACAAAAATTTGCAAATGACTGACTAGTCATGACGGACAGGCATTCCCACCAATAGTATGTAAGTGTTACAATTTCTCCACATTCTCACCACTTCTTTTTCTTTGCGTTTTCCATAATACCCATCCTGAACAGGTGTGAGGTGATATCTCACTGTGGCTTCCATGCTAAAAACGCCTCCCCAGTGCTGAGATTCAAGCTTCTTTTGAGAAGCTGTAGATCCATCCCACTGGCTGATGAAGAACCTTGGTTCTGGGTTTCCTGAGGGTCCGCAGAGGCCACCTGGCAGGCATGCAGACAGAGTTGGCTCCTAAGGAGCCCACTCAGTGGCACTAGGCCTGGAGTCACAGCGTGTGCCTTGTGAGGGCCACAGGAAACAAGTCTCAAGGAGGTAGGGGGCTGAGGCTGGCAGGTGGGTGGACAGAGGCAGTCAGGGCCCCAGCAGGACAGCATGGAGCCTGAGGTGCGTGGGGTTTGCGTAGGGAGGGCTACTGCAAGGACATCACGGGGCTAGGGCTGGGCACCAAGCTCACCAAGACACTCCTGGGTGCACAGCTGGCACAGAGGATCAGCAGATGTCCCCACATGTTCCTCCATTCCCCCCCCTAGGCAATTTTGGGGTAGGAGCAAGATGAAGCAAAACCAAAACACATCAAAACCAAGAAAACAATCCTTACTCTCCTGGCATGTCCCCCAAGTGCCCTTGTTTTAAAGTATAGGTGTTACTCATTCAGGCATGGCAAGGCCAATAGATGAAGAAACAATTGCTGCCGAGCGTGGTGGCACACGCCTGTAATCCCAGCGGCTTGGGAGGTGGAGGCAGGAGGATCTCAAGTTTGAGACCAGAGGCAGTCTGCGTAACTTAGCGAGACCCTGTCTCAAAAAGTAAAAAAAAAAAAAAAAAAAAAAAAAAGAAAGAAAAAGAAAAGAAAAGAAACAATTGCTATTGAAAAGATGGTTTATTAGTCCCAGTTCCCAAAAAGAAAAGGCAGCCCATGGCCTGTAGGGCCACAGGGAATCACTAGGGTTGGTCCAGAGGCAGAGGGAGCCAGGGGAAAGCACAGGCAAGAGCGTATAGTCTGGGTTTCATGGGAAGGAAATACTTACTCAGCACTTTCTACACACCAGGCTCTGATAGATTCTGGATATGATGGAGAACAACAGGGACCTTATGTTCAGGGAACTTACACTCTACTTAAGGAAACAAGAAGCAAATATTTATTTGTGATTGTAACAAGCCACACAAACCAAACAAAAACCCCACCATGCAGCATACCAGTAACTGGAAGTCTGGAAGCCAAGATTCTCCATCTGGACTGGAGTATTTGATGAACCTGTAGCTCTCGGTCAATTCAGAAACAAGGACTCTGGGGCTTAAACAGCCTGTGCTGTTGCTGGTGAACTTGAGTAATCGGCAAGAAGGACTTGCTCTGTTCAGAGGTCATTCTCTCCAGACCTTTGAGAGGAGCATAGAGTAGATGGGAAGCAGCCTGGTTGCTCCCAGGATCAACAGGGGAGCTTTGGGGAGCTTTGCCCAGCTCTTGGGAGACCAGCATGGAACTGGGTAGCATCAGCGGCTAGCAACAAAGCCAAAGAAATCTGGGCATCCACTGCTGGGTGAGGCTCATCTCCAGCGCGGTCTGACTAGGGCTGGCTAGAGCTAACTGAACGTGTGGTGACGCAGGACCGTTCTCTCCCCTGTCTCATTTGCAGTTCTCAAGAATACCTGTGGGGTGTGCTGGGAATATCATCTGCTGAGCTAATGAAGGACTGGCCAGAACAAGGCAGGCTCTGGTCCATACCCCCTCCAAACAGGATGTTCTTTGATGTTTGGGAGGATAAAACCCAGGGCAGGTTGCTTTCCAGAGTCCCTCAGCTGCAGTGCGGTGGGACGCACACAGATGACACTCCCTCTCCTTTGGGCAGTTTCTGAGCCTTGAGGGCCTGGCTTATGATGCATCCCAGGCTTCTAATATTACAGTGCCTCTGAAGGCAAAGAGCTCACTGTCTAAAAAGTGAGGTTCTCCATACTCGCCTCTCATTCCAGCAACTAGGGAGGCTGAGGCAGGAGGACCGCGAGTTTGAGGCCAGAAACAGCCTGCATAAGTTGGCGAGACAGTGACTCAGAAATTTAAAGGTAATTTTAAAATGGGCTGGAAGTGCAGCACAGTGCTAGGGCATTTGCAAAGTATGTGCAAGGCCCTGGGGTCAACCCCCAAGTACAGGGAGGGAAAAACAGTACCCGACAGATAAGATCAACTTTACACTGGGTGTAAATGAGAAAAGAATAAAATAGCAGAACCTGGGAGGGGATGGGTTAAAATGGAACCAAAAGAAAAACAATCTATTGGATCATGGACATGGTTGCCGTGCGTAGTTTTCCATTGCTCGGTAACTGGCTTTTTGTTTGTTTTTTATTGTTTCGTTTTAAGTAGTTCTGACACTGGTCCAAGCGGCTATGGAGGGCAGGGCTGCTCTCTTTTCAGTATCGCCAAGTTGAACTCTCTCCCGAGCCTGAGCAGCTGGTCGCGAAAACCGGCCTGATCGCCCCACTTGTGACGACTGCAGCTGGCTCACCCGGCCCCACTGGGCCAGCGCCGCCCCGCGTGCCCCGCCTCGCCCGAAATGCCCCGCCCCACGCGTCCTGCCCGGAGACTCCGCCTGCCCCACTCGAGCCCCGCCCCTCCGGAGCGCCCCGCCCATCTGGGCCACGCCCCTCCAGCGCGCCCCGCCCCGCCCCGTTGCCCCGCCCCGCCCTCCGGTAGGCCCCGCTCCCCCAGGGCCCCGCCCCTCGCGTGCGCCCCGGCGCCCCAGGTCCCTCCCCGCGCGGTCCCTCCCCGCGCGGTCCCTCCCCGCGCGGTCCCTCCCCGCGCGGTCCCTCCCCGCGCGGTCCCTCCCCGCGCGGTCCCTCCCCGCGCGGTCCCTCCCCGCGCGGTCCCTCCCCGCGCGGTCCCTCCCCGCGCGGTCCCTCCGCGTTGTGCTCCTGCGCCTGGTCCCGTGGCCCCGGCCTCGGGCTGCGATGGCCGCGCCGGTCACGCGGCAGGTCAGCGGCAGCGCCGCGCGGGCCTTGGCGCCGGCAGCGGTCCTGCCGGAGCGCGGGCAGCTGCTGGGTGCCGCCGTGGCCGCGCTGCCGGTGCTGAACGCGGCCGGAGCACGGCTGCCGTTCGGCGCGCTGTTCCGGGAGCGCCGTGCCGTGGTAGTCTTCGTGCGGGTGAGCGGGGCGGCCAGGCACCGCGGGCCGTCGGGTGGGCGGCCAGGACGCCAGTGCGCGGGCCTCCGGGCGTCCGTGCCCCCGCGGGGCGTTGCGTTATCACCGCCTCCTGCTGGGCCCCGACGGGCCTCGCCGCTAACGTGCCTTCCGCCTTGTTGGGTTTCAGCATTTCCTGTGCTACACCTGCAAAGAGTACGTGGAGGACCTGGCCAGAGTCCCCAAGAGCTCCTTAGACGTAAGTCTCTTGCGCGCGAGCGCGGGTCCTGCTCGGGACACGGGCGAGAGTCGCTTGTCGTGTGTCAGTGCGGTGGCATGAGATGCGTGGCCCGCGGTGTAGGCAGTCACAGGGCCCGCGTTTCTCTGCCTCGAGCATCTCCCCAACACCTCCGGAAGAGCAGAGACCCATGAGAGGAGCCCTTTCCTAATTTATTAGGGGCCGGGATTTAGCTCGTTGGTAGAGCGCTGCACTGCAGTCTCTGAGGTCCCGAGTTCAATTCCCAGCACCGCAAAAATGGGAGAAGGGCCTGGCAATTCACTCCCAAGGCAATCCCGAAACAGTCAGCCATTGAAAACCCCATGAGGGTCGCCATGAGTCCGATACCAACTCAACAGCACCTAACAACAACAACAACAACCACCTACCCGTGGCCTGCAGCTGTAGCCCTGTGGCGTCCGATCCCATCAGCTCTCAGAAGCTAAGCAGGGTTGGGCCTGGTTAGTGCTTGGATAGGAGACCGCCTGGGAGCACCAGCTGCTATAGGCTTGGGAGAAGGACCCGGCAACCCACTCCCAAAAATCAATCCACCATTGAAAACCCTATGAACAGCAGAGAAGCACTGACAATAGTGTTTCTCCTGTTGTACGGAGAGTCCAACACCAACTCGACAACATCTAACAACCACCAAGTACCTGTGGATTTACTAACCATGATAATTTTGATGTTCCCTGGCAACCTGCCTTTTTTCAAATGTTACGTGATAATGCCGCGAAACAATGCTGAATATTACCAATATCTTTTTTATTTTATGTTGCACTCCAAATAGTTATTCCTTTTAGGAAAAGATTAACATATCTTAAAGGTGCCACCTTGTATTTGCTAAGAAGCTACAAGTTCCATCTCCCTACTTGGTTTTCATCAGGTAGAGCTTTTGCGCCAGGTGAACTTTTTTGAGTGAAGGCTTGGGCAACATCTGTAAAACCAAGATCTATTTTCAGCAGGCCTTGGGAGTTAGGATGTGGAACATTCAACTTAAAAACGTCTGATTAAGTAACCCTACTTTTTTTGTTTTTATTCTTGGTGTACCTTTGCGGGGAGTATGGCAAATTATTGAATATATCATTTTGAAGAAAAATTGGGGGCTTTTTTGTTCATTTCTTTTTATTTCTTAATTGACAAATAGTAATGATAGGCTAATGTCTTAATACATGTTTACATCGTGGAATGATTATATCAAGTTATTAACATCCATCACCTCACATACTTGCAAAGGACACTTAAAGTCTATTCTTTTAGCAATTTTGAAATAATACAGTACATTTTTATTAATTGTAGTCACCATCTGTCAGCTTATAGTGCCATGGGGACTTGTGTTGCTGTGATGCTGAAAGTTGTATCACTGGTATTTCAGATACCAGTAGTGCCACCCATGGTGGACAGGTTTCAGCTGACCTTCCATACTAAGACTAGGGAGAAGGACCTGGCAGCCCACTCCGAAAACAATTAGCTGTTGAAAGCCCTATGAATAGCAGAGAAACACTGTCAGATACAGTGCTAGAAAACCCTCCAGGCTGTAAGGGATTCAAGAAATGACTGGGGAAGAGTTGCCTTCTCAAGGTAGAGTTTAATAATGGGAATGGAATAAAGCCCCTGGGTCCTTCTGTTGCTGTTGTGGCACAACTCAAAAGGAGAAGAAATGTAGTAGCTGAAACACTGGGCTCGAACATAAAAAGATACGTACGGCACATGGGTAGTGTCTTGTTCTGTTGTATATAGAGTTGCTATGACTCAGATTCGACTTGACATCCCTTAACAACATAGTGAGCACGCTGTGCAGATTTCTGAAAGTGTTCCTCTTGTCTAAGTGAAACTTTGTGCTTTATGAGCAACATCTCCCTATTCTCCATCCCTCCTCCCCTAGCCCCTGGTAACCACTATTTTACTATCTACTTCATGAATTAGACTTTTGATTTTTCATACAGTATGAGATTGTGCAGTATTTGTCTTTTTGTGCCTCATTTATTTTTCACTTAGCATAATGTCCTCCAGATTTATTCATGTTGTTGTATGTAAATCAAAAATTTTTTCTTTTTTATGGCTGAACAGTATTCCATTGTGATGCTGTTTATCCGTTCACCCACTGATGGACAGTTGGGTTGCTTCCTTGTCTTACTGATTGTGAATCATGCTGCAGTGAGCGTGGAAGTGCAGATGTCTCACTGACATGCTGATTTCATTTCCTTTGGACATATACTCAGTAGTAGGATTGCTAGATCATATGGTAGGTCTTTTTGACTTTTTGAGGAACCTCCATGCCGTTTTCATAATGGCTGCACTAATTTAAAGTCCCATCAACAATGTACAAGGGTTCTATTTTCTCTGTAACCTCACAAACATCTATCTTTTGCTTTTTTGATTAATAGCCATTCTTACTACGGTGAGGTGACAGCTCATTGTAGTTTTACTTTGCATTTCCATAATGATTAGTAATTTTAGCATGTTTTCATATAGCTATTGGCCATTTGTATTCTTCAGAACTGTTCAGGTCCTTTCTTTTTGTTTGCTGTTTTTGTTTTTGCAGTGCTGGGGGGCAAACTCAGGCCCTTGTGCATGGTAGGCAACACTCTACCACTGAGCCCATCCCCAGCTCACTTTTGTCCATTTTTAGTTGGATTATTTGTTTTCTTGCTACAAAGTTATTGGAGTTATTTTTTTGATTTTAGTTTAATGCAGCTTGTGCATTTTTGTTTCTGTTGCCTATGTTTTTGAGGAAATATACAAGAAATCATTGCCAAACCAATGTCATAGAACTGTTCCTCTGTTTTCTTATAGTAGTTTTACAGTTTTAGGTCTTAAAATTCTTAGCAAAAATATCATCTGAATAAATCAAACATTTTAGTATGTATTTCATTGCTTTTGTATTTCATTGTATTTCATACAATTTTGCTGCTTTTTCTATTCTTCTAGAAGCCTATAGGTGGCATTAGAATGAAACAAAAGAGTTGGATTGGGGAAGTTATATAAAATATATAATTTCTAATAATATGTACATGTCCTTTTTTCTCCTAAAGGAAGCAAATGTCACCCTCATAGTGATTGGACAGTCATCCTACCATCATATTGAGGTAAATATGTAGCAAATTGGGGAGAAAGCAGGTTAAGTCTGTTTCAGATGTAAAAATTACATTAATTGAACCACTGAATATCGGCTAAATTGGCTGAAGTTAGATTACCATGACTTTTCTCTCATTTTGTTGTTGTTGTTGTTGTTTTGTTTTAGTTTTGGGGTTTTTTTGTTTTGTTTTGTTTTTTAGTACTTGAGGTTGAACCAAGACCTCATACATACTTTGCAAGTGCTCTACCACTGGGCTGTACGCCCAGCCCATTTTGTATTTTTTTAGGGTCAGGGTCTTACTAAGTTACTCGGGCCGCCTCTGGCCTCAAATTCACAATCCTCCTGCTTCAGCCTCCCGAGTTGCTGGGATTACAGGCCTTTGCTACCACACCCAACTCTCGTTTATTATTATAAAAATCCCAATTATTCTCTCTTCAGCCTTTCTGCAAACTGACTGGATATACTCATGAAATCTATGTTGATCCTGAGAGAGAAATTTATAAAAGATTGGGAATGAAAAGAGGTGAAGAAATTCACTCCTCAGGTAAGACATGACATGTCTCAAATAAAATAGGCTAGTTTCTAGGTACACTTGTATTTTCATGTGTAGAGAAGCAAATGGTAAATTCATAAACCGGGCTGTTTTCTTGGATTCTAATAAATCCAGATATCCTGCACTCTGAAACATTCCTTTTTTGGGTGTAACAATGTATCAGCTTCCCAGCACCATGACAAATACCTGAGATGCACAGTTTATAAGGAAGAAAGCTTTATTTGGGCTCAAGGTTGAGAGGAGACCTCCTCAGCTCAGGGCAGCCAAGCAGCAGAGAGAGAAGAAAGGCCCAGGATCCCCATCAAGGGCATCCCCCCCCAGTGACCTCACTTCTTTCCACAAGGCCTCACCCCATAAAGGCTCCAGCACTTCCCTATAGCACCCTAGGCTGGTAACCAAATCTCAACTCACTGCCCTTTGAAGAACACTCTCAGTCCACAGCAGATGACACAGTAGGCTATGGCCAAAGTGAAAAGAAAACAGTTGCAGAACAGTGTTGTCAGTATGAGTCCATTGTCGTGAAAACAAAAACTTACTGAACAGGAGGGTTTGGGGTGTGTGTGTGTGTGTGTGTGTGTGTGTGTGTGTGTGTGTAACAAAAAAGGTTTTAAAAGATACTCAGTGTTAATCCGGGCATGGTGGCGCACGCCTATAATCCCAGCGGTTTGGGAGGCGGAGGCAGGAGGATGGAGGCAGGAGGATTCCAAGTTCGAGACCAGAGGCAGTCTGCGTCATTTAGCGAGACTCTGTCTCAAAAACAGTAAAAAAAATGGGCTGAGGGTGCAGCTCAGTGGTCCAGCACTTTCAGAGCATGCAAGTGCGAGGCCCTGGGTTCAACCCCCAGTACCACCAAAAAAAAAAAAAAGATATTCAGTGTTTACCCCAAGGGTAAAAGTGAGAAAACTGGCTTTTTATGGCTTTTTCTGTGTCTGTCTGTCTGTCTGTCTGTCTGTCTCTCTCTCTCTCTCTCTCTCTCTCTCTCTCTCTCTCCAGTACTAGGGCCTAGCACATACTTTGCAAGTGCTCTACCGCTGAGCTGCACCCCCAGCCCCATTTTTACTTTTTATCTTGAGGAAGGGTTTCTCTGAGTTACACAGAGTTGCTGGGATTACAGGTGTGCGCCACTGCATCCCACCCAACTTTTGTATTTCTCATGGATATGTTTGGTAATTAAAAGAAAATAATGTGACATTTGCTTTGGATATTCCATTTCCCTGAGCTGAAAAACATCCTACTTAATTATTTGAAACCCAACCGAATTGCTTCCCTCCTGGTGCTTCATTAAATATTCACCTTTGCACTTAAGGTGGCCAGGTAGTACTGGATAGTTAGGGGAGGAGGTTTATGTTTGTTTACCTTTATATTGTCCACATCCCCTGCCCTTCCCATATTTCCTTGTGATTGTTGTTGTTGTTAGGCGCCGTTGAGTCGGTATCCGACTCATAGCGACCCTCTGTGCAACAGGGGAAACACTATTGTCAGTGCTTCTCTGCTGTTCATAGGGTTTTCAATGGCAGATTGATTTTTGGGAGGGGGTTGCCAGGTCCTTCTCCCAAGCCTACAGCTTCTGGTGTTCCCAGGCAGTCTCCCATCCAGGTACTAACCAGGCCCGACCCTGCTTAGC
>VMDO01021249.1:0-35807 GCA_007922755.1 Pedetes capensis
ACCAGGCCCGACCCTGCTTAGCTTCCGAGATCTGACGGGATCTGATGCCACAGGGCTAGGGCTGCAGGCTAATAATTTATGCAGCTTTGTTGCTGTTGTTTGGTGCTGTAGAGTCGGTATCTGACTCATAGCGACCCTCTGTACAACAGGGGAAACACTATTGTCAGTGCTTCTCTGCTGTTCATAGGGTTTTCAGTGGCAGATTGATTTTTGGGAGGGGGTTGCCGGGTCCTTCTCCCAAGCCTATAGCACCTGGTGTTCCCAGGCGGTCTCCCATCCAGGTACTAACCAGGCCCGACCCTGCTCAGCTTCCGAGATCTGACGGGATTGGATGCCACAGGGCTACAGCTGCAGGCTTTTTTTTTTGCGGTACTGGGGGTCGAACCCAGGGCCTCACGCCTTCATGCTCTGCAAGTGCTGTACCACTGAGCTGCACCCCCAGCCCATTTTTTTTTTTTTTTTACTTTTTGAGACAGGGTCTCAATCAGTGACACAGACTGACTGTGGTCTCGAACTTGCAATCCTCCTGCCTCCACCTCCCTAGCCACTGGGCTTATAGGCATGCGCCACTGTGCCTGGCTGCTCTCTCTGCTCTTGTGCATGAGTAGGGTTGCTGGGCACCCTGGCGTCCAACTGTAATTTTAGCAGCTCTGGAGGCTGAGGCAGGAAGATCACGAGTTTGAGGCCAGAGGCAGCCTATGCCACTTAGTGAGACCCTGTCTCAAAATAAAAGCTAAAAACCAGACTTGGGATACAGCTCAGGGCCACTATGAGCTGGATTTCATTCTGGGAAATAGACACCCTAAGACCCAAAGGGGCTGGGATTTAGCTCAGTTGGTAGAGCGCTGCTCTGCAGTCTCTGAGGTCCCGAGTTCGATTCCCAGCACCACAAAAATGGGAGAAGGACCTGGCAATCCTCTCCCAAGGCAATTCCGAAACAACCTGCCGTTGAAAACCCTATGAGGGTCACTATGAGTCAGATACCTCGACGGCACCTAACAACAACAACAAGACCCAAAGGGGATGGTGACCAGTTTTTAAATTAGTAACTAAACTCTAGGGTGACCACGACTTCCCTGGGCCCCGGAGCCTCTGCCCTTCGCCATGGTCTATAGAGAAGGGCGAGGCCGTGGGGAGGGGACCAGCCGCCCAGGGCACCATCCTGACTCTGCTCTGATGCCCTCCCTTGACAGCTGATCGACGTGTTCTTCTTCCTGTTCCTCTTTGCGGTGTGGATGGTGGCCTTCGGGGTGGCCAGGCAAGGGATCCTCAGGCAAAATGAGCAGCGCTGGAGGTGGATATTCCGCTCGGTCATCTACGAGCCCTACCTGGCCATGTTCGGCCAGGTGCCCAGTGACGTGGATGGTAAGCCCGACTCGGCTCGGATGGAAACGGAGCTGGGGGACGCTCCTGCTTCTTGAACCAACCTCCCGGTGACCCTCGGGCCATTGCTCCAGATGCGCATGCCTGAACTGGGCTCAGCGCCCTGGACAGAATGGTCATCCCTCCAGGCCTTTTCTTTGCTCCTAGGCAAGCTTCCCCCACCCCCCATGTCTGTCAGCTTGTGCCATGTGGGCTTGTATGTTGCTGTGATGCTGAAAGCTATGCCACCAGTATCGCAGATACCAGCAGGGCCACCTGTGGTAGGCAGATTTCAGCTGAGTTTCCAGACTAAGACAGACTAGGGAGAAGGATTTGGCAGCCCACTCCTGAAACAATTATCCTTTGAAAAACCTAGGAATAGCAGAAAATTGCTGTCAGATATTGGGTAATGTTTCATTCTGTTGTACACACAGTTGCTGTGAGTCAGACTCGACTCAATGACACCCAACAACAACAACAAAAGCAAGATTTACCTCAAATCCAACATTTCAGTTTTTAAACCTTTTAAGAAGTAATGTTTCTCCCATTTCCAACTACGCTGCGTGGTAGGAAGTGACTCGCCATGCCGACCTTTAGGGAATTGTGCTTCCCGTAGAACACAGTGACTGGGCACCCATCTGTTTCCAGAAGAGCAATGTGACCACATTCACATTGCAAGCTGGGATCGAAACGTCCAACATTAGCCCACTGCCTGCTGGTTCATGGAGGCTGGGCGATGGCGGCTTTAATTTGTTCACACCTAGGCACAGAAGAGAAGGGTGGGGCTTGTGCAGGTTGGGGTGCATTTTGTATGAACTGTGGGAAGCGCTTTTATTATGCCAACCATCGCCTTGGCTTGTTATCTCCGATCCTGCGGCCATGAACGACCCTGGTACCTGTCCCTGGCCAGTGCCTGTCTGGCCCTGTGGTGGCCTTTGTCGGGTCCCTTTGGCCTCTCTTGCTCAGCCCCCCATGCTCCTCTGCTGAAGTTTCCCACAAGGTCTAGGAGAATGCTCTTTCTCACGCAGTGGTAGAAAGGCGCCTCGCCACTTTTATCCCCAGGCTGCACCCTCTTGCCGTTTTGCCCTCTGGGTCCCGCTGTCCAGAGATTACCTCCTGCAGTGTACCCTGCTCTCTGTGGCCAGAGTGAAGGCTCTACAATGCCACTGCTCTGCTTGAAATCCTGGAAGGATGTCGTTATTCCCCAGAAGCATCCAGGACAAATTGCCATTTTCTATTGTTCATTTTTGTTTTGTGTTTTTGTTGAGACGGGGGTTTGCTATGTAGCCCAGGCTGTCCCTGAGCTCATGATCTTCCTGTCCCGCCTACTGAGTGCCGGGCTCACAGGCGTGCACCACCTCGCCCGGCCTGAACTTGCTGTTCTCCGTAAGTGGATGCAGTCCCTCTGATGGCCAGGCCTCCCCGTGGATGGTTTTGGCCCCTATGGGAGAACCGCACGGGGTTCTAAAGAGCAAGCGGCAGGCAGGGCTGCAATCTTGTTAGCCCCTAGTATGCTGTGTGCTCTGGGGCAGTGACCCTGCCTTCCTGCCTCTCTGATCCACTGTGGGTCAGCCCAGCACAGCCACCGCACCTCACACATGGAGAAGGAGGATCTCCCGTCCGAGCCCTTCTCAGCCACGCGTCCTCTCTCCTGCCCTCTCCAAGCTTGGTCAGCCCCGTGTCAGTAGATTCAAACCTAAGGTCTCCATGTCCCTTCCAGGCTCCCACATTCCCTGAAGCCCCATGCTGGGCTCGTCCCACAGTATTCACAGTTGTGCTGGCCAGAGCCCTTGCCGTGGTGTTGGCACCTGTTCTGATTCCATCCCCTAGAACCGGGTCTGCCACTGGTATTGTCAGTTCTATCTCCAAAGTGTCTTTGAAATCAAACTGCTTTTTTCCATCCCCATCCCTTCCACCTCAAGCCACCCTTGTTGCCTGTCTGCAGGCATCTTAATCACACCCTTCTCATGTCCTTCTGGGGCTCCTTCCAGCCTGTACTGTAGCCAGAGAGATCCTTTAAGAGTCTGATGAGTTGCTCCCTTCTTACAGCAGCCAAATGGCTTCCCTTTGTTTTTAGTATAAAGATAAATGACTGGCACGTCTGGTCACGGCACATCTTATGGTGTCTTTCAGAGTTGACACTTTTACCCTTCTCCCCCACCACAGGACCTTTGCATGTGCTGTTGTCTCTGTTGGGATGCTCTGGGTACCTGTGCTGTCCCATTTGCTCATGAGGCTGACTCCTCTTCCTCCTCCTGCTGTCAGCTCACAGCCCCTTTCTTCTCGGGGAGCTGTTCCCGGGTGCTTGGTCCCAATCTATGGCCTTGGAACACCTTGTGCATGTCTTTTTGGAACTAACTGCAGGCTGAGCCTCTGAGCTTATGTGGTTGGTTGCTTGCTGGCCGAGGAGGCCGGGTGCTTCCAAGGGCACATAGCAGGTGCGCTCTGCCCTTCCTCTGGTCTCCGTCTCAGCGAGGCCCTGGCTCATAGTAGCTCCTCAGTAAACCCTCGCTGCAGACTGGGCCATTCAGAGGGTGGTGCCATGTTTGGATAAAGGGGTTTCTCACAGTGCCCGAGGCTCTCCAGGGCCACGACCCTGCATCCTCTGGGCTGTCCTGGCCCTCACTCCTTGGAGGGACCTCCATGGCCTCCTGGCTCCCCACCCTCAGGCACCACGTACGACTTTTCGCACTGCACGTTCTCGGGGAACGAGTCGAAGCCGCTGTGCGTGGAGCTGGACGAGCAGAGCCGGCCGCGCTTCCCCGAGTGGATCACCATCCCGCTGGTCTGCATCTACATGCTGTCCACCAACATCCTGCTGGTCAACTTGCTCGTGGCCATGTTCGGGTACGTGCGGGCACTGCGGGGGGCCTCCAGTGACCGTGTTCAAGACACAGGGCGTCCCTAGAGTTCATTTGGCCCCAGTGACAAGAGCCTGGGGCCACTTGCAGGAAATGCAGACTGCACCTGGAATCTGTTTCACGGTCCCCCAGAGCTCCTCCATGTGGCCGTGGCTGCCGTGGCCGTGGCTGCCGTGGCCGTGGCTGCCGTGTCCATATGGTGGCTTCTGAGAGACTCCGTGGTAGTGTAGATTCTGGCACTTAAAGGGCTTTAGTTAGCTGCTGGTTTAAAGTTTTCTGTTTAAATAAGAACTCAAAGAGCAGAGTCTGCAGAGCAACAGCCCCTTTAGGCTCAGGCCAGTGGGGGTGCAGAGGAAACACGAGGTCTCTGAGATATTTTATTAGCTTTGGGACTTCTCCTTAATATGCTCAGAAAATGATGTTTTTCATTCCCTCTTCATCATCGAAGGATTTCAAGGAGTCAGATGCGGTAGTTTCAGCTGGAGAACTTTTTTTGTACCAGTCTTTTAAGGTAGATTGTCACTGTGGGTCCATGAATTCTGGAACTGACAGACCATTGGTAAAAAATACATACAAATTTAAGAAACTATTTATTAAAGCTTGATGTGAAAGAGAACTCTTTAGTCAAAACCAGAAACCCCAAAGCTATGAATGACAAGATAAATGCATTTGGTTTCATAAACCGTTTTTTTTAAGAGATAAAAGACATCTCAAATGAGGAGGTCAATGATAAAGGGGGGAAATGTTTGCAATGCATATGGTGCACAGAAGCTTTTAATTCCTAATAAAGCAAGAGCTTCTGAAAATTCATAAGAGAAAGACAACCTCAGAGAAACACTGTCAGAGAAAACGAAGATGCAATTCAAAGAAAGAAAATTCAGATGGCCAATGAACATGCGAAGAGGAACTTTATCTTGTGGATGTTGTTGTTGTTGTTAGGTGCTGTCCAGTCGGTATCCGACTCATAGCGACCCTCATAGGGTTTTCAATGGCTAACTGTTTTGGGATTGCCTTGGGAGTGGATTGCCAGGTCCTTCTCCCATTTTTGTGGTACTGGGAATTGAACTCGGGACCTCAAAGACTGCAGCGCAGCGCTCTACCAACTGAGCTAAATCCCAGCTCACCTTGTGGATAGGAAAGTTTAAGTTAAAGCATGGGGATACTGGTTTGGAACCCATGAGATGAACGGACGTTGGAGGCAGTCTCTGGTGTTAGGGATGAGGCTGGGTAAGGAGTATTGCTGCTGGAACATGAATTGCTGGTAACGACTTGGGAAGCAATTTGATAACAGCCACTAAAAGAAAAAATGCATGCTCCTTTGATACAACTCTTTTGAATCTGGGTATCTCTCCTAAAGATATATGTATGAAGATGTTTATTGTATCATTGATGACAGGGGAGTGGTTGAATGAATTGTGTCATATCCCTGTTGTGAAATATTATACAGCTCTAAAAAAGATAAGGAGGGTTAGATATACATTTATAAAATAGTCTTGAAAGGATGACGTTTTTAAAAATATAGAAACTACAGACTAATTCTATGGTTAGCCTGCAGGCATAGTCCTGTGGCATCCCATCCTGTCAGATCTCAGAAGCTAAGCAGGGTCAGGCCTGGTTAGTACTTGGATGGGAGACCGCCTGGGAACACCAAGTGCTGTAGGCTTGGGAGAAGGACCCGGCAACCCACTCCCAAAAATCCATCCGCCATTGAAAACCCTATGAATAGCAGAGAAGCACTGACAATAGTGTTTCCCCTGTTGTACAGAGGGTCACGATGAGTCGGATACCGACTCCATGGCACCTAACAACAACAACAATTCTATGGCATAATCTTGTTTTCTAACAATAAAAGACAAGTACTTAAAAATCAAGTATATATGTCACTTAATATGAGGATCACATATTATTTCATAATTTAGAAAAGAAGATAAGGAAAAGACACTTGTCACATGGAGCCCTGGGTTTGCAAGAGGTGCTTTGTTGGTCTTTGGCCTCCCTCTGAGCAGGGCGGGGCTGGGTGAGATGAATGCTTTTGGGGACTTTACCCACAAAAAGAGCTGAGCGCTGAGTGGCCTTCTGGGTCAGGCTGTCCAGAGTTTACCTCCTACAGTGCACCCTCCTCTCTATGGCCAGAGTGAAGGCTCTAACATGCTACTGCTCTGCATGAAATCCTGGAAGGATTTCATTATTCTCCCAAAGCATCCAGGACAAATTACAGACCCCTTAGCTTCCCCACCAGCCCACCTGTGACCTGCCCTACCACACCAGGCCCAGCCCTGCTAGGCGTCCCCCACGGGCACCCACGTGTCACCTAGACAGGGTGACCTGTCCTGCACAAGGGTCCGGCACATGCTCCTCCCTCTGTCTGGATTCCTGGCTCCGTCCCCCTTCTCCTGCCTACTCCTGCTGGCCGCTGATGGTACGTGGTCTCAGTGCCCTCCCACTTTGCCGCCATGACACTTCCTTCCGGCCGCCATGACACTGTCCTCTTCCACGGAGACAACCTTTTCTCCTCCTGGACAGCCGACTCGGAGGCTGGAGGTTGTGCCATAATCTCGGCCCCCAGCGCCTTGTGGGCGTGCCTGGTGAAGGAAGAGAACGGGGTCCGTCCCACGTCTAGTTCCTTCTTCAGCTCACGGTTAGGAGCTGAGCTTGCTGGGGTGTGATTTCCTGGGAAGGGTCGGTGATAATGACAGACCAGCAAGAGACCCATCACAAAAATGTATGGCATCTGTTCGGTGTCAGGTGCCTGGGCCATGAAGAACGTGGCCATTCGTCCCACGAGGCCGTAAAGAAGGAATGGGCCATGCTGTCCATCACCACCCATCACGGGTGGCCAGAAAGGCACTTGGGAATCCAGGCAGCCACACCGGATCCTGGGGTCCAAATGATGTCCAATTGTCAGAGGGTCCGGAGGCCTGAGCTGGTGGAGAGGAGCAGGAAGTAAGGGTGCCATGGTCATCCTGGGCCCCTCATGGGGAAGGAAGAGATCCGTTCCCAAGCCTGCAGTGAGAGTGGGGAGGAAATGGGGGGCTTCTGGCTCTTGCTTTCTAATGACTAGAGAGCCCTTTAACCTTTATGTGGAATACTAGGCTGTTGTTGTTAGGTGCCATGGTGTTGGTGTCCGACTCATAGCCACCCTCATAGGGTTTTCAATGGCTGACTGGTTCGGGATTGCCTTGGGAGTGGGTTGCCACATCCTCCCATTTTTGCGGTGCTGGGAATCGAACTCGGGACCTCAGAGACTGCAGAGCGACGCTCTACCAACTGAGCTAAATCCCAGCCCCAGGTTGTTAGGTGCCATCAAGTCAGGTCTGTTCGTCCTGTTGCACATAGCAATGCTATGTACAACAGGACGAAACCCTCCCCCACACTGTGCCATGCCAGGCACTATGTCAGTGCTTCTCTGCAGTTCCAAGGGTTTTCAATGGTGGATTGTTTCGGCAGTGGGCTGCCGGGTCCTTCTCTCACTGGGTAGTTGGGTAAAAACGGACCACTAGATACATCGCCAGCAGTTAAACATGAGGCCAGCAGTGCCCAACTCCGCACCTGCTGAGCGGCACTGAGTCTCAGGTTCTGTGTGCCGTGAGCTGTTCTCAAAAGCTGCCCCCGACGCCTGTGTCATTTTCTCATCGGCTTATCTACATCCTGCCTACAGCCGTAGCCCTGTGGCCTCCGATCCTGTCAGATCTCGGAAACTAAGCAGGGTCGGGCCTGGTTAGTCCTTGGATGGGAGACCGCCTAGGAACACCAGGTGGTGTAGGCTTGGGAGATGGAACCGGCAACCCACTCCCAAAAATCAATCCACCATTGAAAACCCAATGAACAGCAGAGAAGCATGGAAAATAGTGTTTCGCCTGTTGTACACAGGGTCACTATGAGTCGGTTACCGACTCAACGGCACCTAACAACAACAATCTGCATCCTGGTCATGACAGGCTGGACTCTTGGTGACAAGGATGCTGTCCAGTCGGCAGCCCCTCCCCTGTGCTCTTGGCCACATACTGGCCAGCTGACTTGGTCCTCTTCTTAGAGGCCTGGAGCCATCACATCCCACCCCACTATCAGCCCATTCAGGGCTTCCGTGTGACAGCTTGGGGACTTCCCTTCCCCTGAGGAGTCGGATTCAGTCCTGCCTTAACCAGAGGCCTTTCCTTTGCTAATCCCTGGCGTGGAACTTGACCTCGATCCGTGGGAGGGTTAGGTCCTCAGCTGCTGTTTCTGGTCAGGGGTAAAGGTCCAGGGCTTGCTCTCTGAGCAGACACCCCAGGCTGTGGCTCCCCTGTCGTGAGCGAGGATTGGGAATGGAGCTGAGTGAGAGATGTGGAGATCGAGTCTCTCCCTCACTTAAGGTGAGGTCGGGAATAAGAGGACCAGATATTGTCACTGGCAGGAGACCTTTATTGCTACACACAGGGTTAGTTCACACACACACTCACCGTGGTACACCGATACCTGGCACCTCTGTAGTCGCACCTGATGATGCAGATAAGCCTCGCGATCTGTCTGGTCAAGCGGTGTCCTCGGCCTTCCTTCCCAATCTTCTTCTTCTCACGGCGTAGAGGTGGTGGCGACGTGGCGATAATTCCTCTGTTGGTGGGGGCTCAGCGTGACGTGATGGCAGTCATCGTTTAGAGTTGAGGAGCCCGCCTGCTGTCAGGTCTCCTCTCTTCTTATACAGTTCAGTGTGGAGTCTGAGCTCCATCTGGTTATCTTGCATTGACGTCACTGTGCCGTGTGGTTATCGGGTGCCAGGGGCCTAACTTTATCACTCTCGTGCACACAGGTCACTCTCCCCTGGAGCAGTCCCAGGGGGCCTCAGGTTGCATCAGCTTTATGGGGTGTCACAGCATTTCACACTTCATGTCTTACACACATTTTCTCTCATTCGCTTATAGTTCTAATACAATCATTCCTATCCTTATTCCAATTTCTTACACCCCCATTGAGTACCACATGGCAATGTTCATTTAAAAGCTAAACTGTACTCAAAGGCAGCCTTATCAACTGTGCTGTAAATGTGCCCGTGGGCACTGTCTGGGAGCAGCACCTGGTTCTCTAGACGGTGTCAACTGTGCAGGGAGAGGCATGGGGACCTCTGTGATTAGTCTGCCTTAAAATTATCCATCACAGACCCTGGGCAGCTTAGCAGAGGCATGAAGTGAACTTCGCGTCAGTAAATGGCTCCGGCTGCCTTCCCAGAAGCCCTGGCGCAGAAAGGCGCTGTGGCCTGGAGATAAATTCACCCTGGGAGGCTCTGAGAAGGACTCAGCCACCAAGCGATCTGGAGTCGTTTCCGAGAATCAATGTTTCCATCTTCGGAATGGTATAGAAGGTGTTTGCGATGAGGATGCAGTAAAGTTGAAAAAAAGAGAAACTATCAGACACAAACCGGAAGCTTGGTGCCACTTCAACAGTAAGGAGCCTGAGGTAGAGGGAGGGCAAGCCCCTCGTGCAGACGGGAGAAAGGACGTGCAGACATTTAGTGTAGTGTAACGCAATGTAGCCTGCAGCTGTAACCCTGTGGCATCCTATCCGGTCAGATCTCAGAAGCTAAGCAGGGTCTCTGAGGTCCTGGGTTCAATTCCCAGCACCACAAAAATGGGAGAAGGGCATGGCAATCCACTCCCTAGGCAATCCCCAAAACAATCAGCCATTGAAAATCCTATGAGGGTCGCTATGAGTCAGACATGACTGAAGGGCACCTAACAACAACAACACTATAGTGTGAAACTTATTTGCCTGCAGCCATAGCCCTGTGGCCTCTGATCCCATCAGATCTTGGAAGGTAAGCAGGGTTGGGCCTGGTTAGTTCTTGCATGGGAGATGACCACCTGGGAACACCAGGTACTGTAGGCTTGGGAGATGGACCTGACAACCCACTCCCAAAAATCAATCTGCCATTGAAAACCCTATGAACAGCACAGAAGCACTGACAATAGTGTTTCACCTGTTGTCCGTAGGGTTGCTATGAGTCGGATACTGACTTGATGGCACCTAACAATGACAACAACGCAGTGTAATACAATATAATCAGCATAAAAAGCATTTTTTACAGGAGGGAGATTTTACTTATGACAACTTATTGGTGGCAGAGCTGCTGTCAGGGGCAGCCATCAAGCAGAGGTGACGTTTGCTTAGAGGACCAGGTGTCTGGATCCCAGCTTTGATGAGGGGGGGCGAGAGCGTGAGAACAGAGGAGAGAAACTGAGTGGAGGAGGAGGGTGGGAAGGTGGGCAGGGGGCGGGTTGTGGAGTCTTCTACAGCAAGCTAAAGGTCTGGGACGTGTCCTAAAGGTGCAGATCATTCCATGGCCTCCACACAGGCCCAGGGCTCAATCTTGCTTGTGTTACTTTGTAGCAGTGTTGTATACTGAGTGGAATTATCGTTTCAAATATGGCTGAAATGAAAGGAGAGGTTGCCTCTTCCTATTGGCTGCTATTGGCCTTGTGCTTGTCCCCCATATTGTGATAATTATCCTTATTTTCTTTTGTTCTATCAATGACACCCTCTCAGATCTTATCTAAGCCGTTTCAAATTCCCCACACTCTTTTCTAACCCTCTTATAAAATTACTTCATTTTTAAAACAGTGGAAACAGCACGTCTCTACTATTTTTTGCAGGCTGCCATTCAGCCGCCTTGAGGTTTAAGAAAGTATGTGTTATTCATTTTTAAAAATTAACATCTACTATCTGTCATGCTGGGGCTGGGATTTAGCTCAGTTGGTAGAGCGCTGTGCTGCAGTCTCTGAGGTCCCAAGTTCAACTCCCAGCACCACAAAAATGGGAGAAGGACCTGTCAATCCACTCCCAAGGCAATCCCAAAACAGTCAGCCATTGAAAACCCTATGAGGGTCGCTGTGAGTCAGATACCGACTCAACAGCACCTAACAACAACAACATCTGTCATGCTTGGGCTCAGTTGGTAGAGTGCTGCTCTGCAGTTTCTGAGGTCCTGAGTTGGATTCCTAGCACCGTAAAATGGGAGAAGGATGTGGCATCCCACTCCCAAGGCAATCCCGAAACAGTCAGCCATTGAAAACCCTATGAGGGTCACTATGAGTTGGACTCGACTCGATGGCACCTAACAACAAGAACAACAACAATCTATCATGCTTATGGATAGTATGATATTTCAATACACATATACAGTGTGTCATGATCAAATTGGATGGTTAGCATCCCCATTTCCTCAGATATTTATTATTTTTTTGTGGTGGGAAGCTTCAAACTCCTCTCTTCTGGTTATTTGGAAGCATCTTGGCGTTGCAGAATGAGAGGAACCAGGCTATGCTGAGCATCTTAACAGACATGCTGGGCAGCTGGGGCACAAAAGTCAGGGGCACCCCCAGCCTAAGGGCAGCACTGGCTAGACGTGGTTGGTAGGACCATCAGAAAGTGTGTACAATCAAGCCAGGTGCAGTGGCACACGCCTGTAATCCCAGCGGCTCGGGAGGCAGAGGCAGGAGGATCGCGAGTTCAAGACTAGAGGCAGTCTGTGTAATTTAGCGAGACCCTGTCTCAAAAAGTAAAAAAATGGGCTGGGATGCAGCTTAGTGGTCCAGCACTTGTAAAGCATGCGGTGCGAGGCCCTGGGTTCAACCCCCAGTACCTCAAAAAAAAAAAAAAAAAAAGAAAGAAAAGAAAAAGAAAACGTATACAATCTATGAAAAGCTGGGAGGAGATGCTCCACTGGTGGCACTCTAGCTGGCAAATGTCTTGTATTTCCAATTATTCCAAAAGTCTGCTATTGTTTACACATCTACTTTTTCCTTTTGGGTTTTTTTGTGGAGTTTGCATTCTGGTTTAATCGGTCTTTCTATTTTGGTTTTTTTACTACCAAATGGCTTTCATTACTGTAGTTTCTCATTTTTACATCATTTTAACATCTGCTGTACAAAGTTCTTCCTCATTATTCTTATTCAAAACTTCCCTGGCTCGTCTTGTGAATCTTTTCTTCTTTCTTCTTCTTCCTCAAAAAAAAAAAAAAAAAAAAAAAAACTTGTGAATTTTATTGCGATTATGTTAACTCTGTGGGATTATGTGGGAGAAGCTGGCTTCTCACTATCCGGAAAAAATGATCTGCTGTCCACTTAGGCAAACATCTGTCGTTCTCAGCCAAGTTTTATGTTTCTTTTCCAATGGGTTTGGCAGATCCTTCTGAGATTTCCAGCCATTCGTGGTTGTGTTCATGACTTTTTCTCTGTCGTTTGTTTCCAGTGACCATTTTTTGATATGTGGGAAGGACATTCAAGTGTCACTCTTTAATTTTAGAACAAGTCTCCTTCCTGAATTGTCTCTTTTTCTTTCTTCTTATTTTAAAAAATCACATCATGGAAGATTCCTCTGATTCCTTATTTATTAAGTTCTTCTCGCTCTCTTTTTTTCCAATCAGAGAAGGATGTTGAATGCTGCCAGAAGACTTTCTAGCAACTGTTGCAATCATATTTCCCTTTTGATCTGGTTTTATGATGTATTATACAAATGATGAATTATATAAATGTTCCTAATATTTAGTCACCCTTTCCTGTGGTCACGGCATATTATTCTTTTAATGTACTTCTGCATTTCATTTATGCACAAGGCTATCTGAATGCTGAATGCCTCGCGGCTGTTGGTAACATTTCCGATTTCAATGGGTTTCTCAGATTTTGTCCCTCTGTGGGGCTTCTGCTTCCTCCTCCTCTCCTGCCCAGCTGAGGTTGCTCAGCTGCTTCCGAGAGATGACCTCCACTGCCATCACACGTCTTCAGCCAACAGAGACATTGCCAGGGACAGGACTATCAGGGCACAAGATGTCATTTGGAGATGTGGCATCAGGGGGACACTCGCAGGCTTCCTCCAGGACAGATGCAGATGGTCAGTTGTTGTTAGAGAGACTTTGGGAATCAGCTGAGTTGGGGTGGGTGAGACCCTGGACATGAGAGACGGTCCCTTAGCCCCTCTGATGCTTCTGTCAATGGAGGGGGTGTGCATGTGATGGTGTCAGAAGGCCCTTCTCTGCAGCCTGGTCTCTTCTCTAAAGAAATGGAAACCAATGGCTAAAGAGTATAAAAATTATTTTGGTGCCAGGCGCAGTGGCGCACACCTGTAATCCCAGCGGCTTGGGAGGCAGAGGCAAGAGGATTGCAAGTTCGAGACCAGAGGCAGTCTGCGTAACTTAGCGAGACCCTGTCTCAAAAAGTAAAAAAATGGGCCGAGGCGGGTGCAGCTCAGTGGTCCAGCACTTGCAAAGCATACAGGTGCAAGGCCCTGGGTTCAACCCCCAGTACTGAAACAAAACAAAACAATATTTTGGCAAAGTATTTTGACACAGTCCTCAATTATCAGCCTGGGACCACATGTCTGTTAGGCTGAGTCCAGCACTGATTTGAGAGGAGAACATTCTAGAAGCTGCTGCCATATGATAAAGGTATACAAGCTCGCTTCAGGCTGGCTGAGCCCAGACCTGCATGATTTATGCAAAGGGACTTACAGGTGCTGAGGCTCAGTACTCCATTAGTTCACCTGTGCCCCCCATTTATTTAACATCTACTGTACGTAAGCTCCTGTACAAGGCTCATAAAACGGTTACGTGACTCATCGTAACATTGACCTTAGGTAGTTGACTTTTTAGACAAAAACCAGACAGCACAGTGGTGTATTTTAGTACAGCAAATTGAATCCAACAGTTAGCCTGGTGTTTCTTTGAAAAGAAGGTCAGAAAGGCTGCTCATAGGCTCCAGGTCTGCAGAGGAAGGTCCCGTTCCAACAAGATGGTCCTTATCATCCCCGGGGTTGTCCTGGGGGACAAACCAACAATGGTATACTCGGCAGATCTTTTTAAAATGGAGAAGGATCCAAATGCACAGCCATTATTTTACAGGTGCTGGTGTAAATACCACTCAGGTCAGGGGACGCAGAGCTGTCTGGCAGGACCAGCTAGGACCAGGCTCTGGCCAGAGGCACTGAAAGAAGCAATGCCTAGTGGCCTTGCCCCCATCTGGGCTTCTCTGCTCTTCCTAACATTCTCTGCTGGAGGGCTGTAGAGAAACAGGTGAAGAGTGGCATTGGGACCTGAGTGACAATTTTCCAATCTTTGTCCTGGTTATGTTATTGTTGTTGGGTGCTGTCGAGTCGGTACCTGATTCATAGCGATCCTCATAGGGTTTTCAATGGCTGTTTCAAGATTGCCTTGGGAGTGGATTGCCAGGCCCTCCTCCCATTTTGTGTGGTGCTGGGAATTGAACTCAGGACCTCAGAGACTGCAGCGCAGTGCTCTACCAACTGAGCTAAATCCCAGCCCCTGGTTAATCTAGAAAATACAAATATATTTCACTGGCTCTGAGTGACCAGTCAAGGTCAGGTGCAAATCTCTCCTTATGTGGGTCCTTCTGGCCACGGTTATACTGTGAGCTCCCTGAGGAAGGTGTTGTTGTTGCTGTTGTTAGGTGCCCTCAAGTCGGTATCCGACTCATAGCAACCCTGCGTACAACAGGAAAAACACTATTGTCAGTGCTTCTCTGCTGTTCATAGGGTTTTCAATGGCGGATTGATTCTTGGGAGTGGGCTGCCAGGTCTTTCTCCCAAGCCTGCAGCACCTGGTGTTCCCAGGTGGTCTCCCATCCAAGGACTAACCAGGCCCGACCCTGCTTAGCTTCTGAGATCTGACTGGATCAGATACCAGAGTGCAATGGCTGCAGGCACCCTGAGGAAGGTAAGGAGGTGAGAGGCCCCTTCCCCGCTGTGGGCATCGTAAATGTTTCTCCCTCCAGAAAGCCTTACAGATGTCTTTTGGATAAAAACTCTGAAAACACTGTTTGAGGCATTACAGCAGACACAGCTGTTTGTTTGGTTTTGGGGTTTGGGGTAGCCCGTTTCTGTTTTGGACAAGATGTGTAAAGAATTAAGATGCTTTTGTGGATATTCATTTGAGCAGGGACAGTGGTTCAGGCATGAGGTAGCAGATGGGTTTCTGGCAAGTTCTTAGCCAAGACATCGCTAACCTGGGGTATGCACACTCATCTGTCTCACTGCAGCAGCACACGCGCGTGCTGCCTTTTGTAGGCACCAGAACCCGCTGGGACCAGAGAAGGCCCCTAATCAGGCTTGGTGTCAGCCTCCAGGCAACCTGACCTACATTTGGGAGAAACACCAGCCTAACAGATTCAATTTGCTGCACTAAAATACAGCAGAGGCCTGTCTGGGTTTTGTCTCAAAAATCTACCACATTAGGTCAACGTGAGGATCAGCTAAGTAACTATTTTATATGTCTTGTGTACAAACTCACATACAGTAGATATGCAATGAACACGAATTCCTTGCCTTTAAAGGCCTCCCTACATTCAAGAGGCACTTGCTACAAATTGTAAAATTCTTTGTAATTACCCCGAATGCTAACTAATCCAATTAAATCCCTTTGAAATACAGCATAATGCAAACCCTCTTTTGAAATAGGGTGTAGCTATTAAAATATCCTGATTCACTCTGCTGAGGCAGAATGGACACTGAGCTGGATTGCTGGGTCCACTTCCGCACTTCCTAACTGGGCCATTCAATTTAGATGCCCTTGCTGTGCCTCAGTTTCCTGATTTGATAATTGTAGATAATGATACAGTTTATATCTTAGAGTTCTTTGTAAATTAAATCAATTAATATAAATAGACTGCTTAGACTAGCGTGGCAGATAGTGTTACCTATTCTCAGTCAAATTGTATGCTTGTGAAAGCTGGACAGTAAATAAGGGAGACAGGAGAAGAATTGATACTTTTGAATTATGGTGCAAGAGATGAATATTGAATATACTATGTCCTAGAAGTGCAACCAGAGTGCTCCTTGGAAGCAAGGATGGCTAGACTGCATCTTAACGTATTTTGCACATATAGTCAGGAGGGATCAATCCCTGGAGGAGGATATCATGTTTGGGAGAGTGATGGGTCAACAAAAAAAAAAAAAAAAAAGGAAGACCCTCAACTAGATAGATTGACACAATGACTGCAACAATGGGCTTACACATAGAAAAGATCGTGTGCGTGACACAGTGTCAGGGAGTGTTTCGTTCTATAGTATATAGAGTTGCTATGAGTTGGACCCAACTTGACAGCACCTAACAACAACACAAGTTTTATGATTTTGTTTTAATTTTTAACTGGAAAGTCATTAGTATAATCAGTTTGCAGTATACCATACAATAGACATTTTAATAATTATGTAAATAATTCATAGAGTATCATCATGTATGATACTTGGAAAGTACAAGGAAAGTCAGTAAAGAGCACCCAAGGCAGGAGGTTAGAAATGACCACCATCAGTTACTGATACTTTTCTCCCTATGAGTTGTGAGATTTATATTTTGAGCATGTTTGAGCCTATTTTCACTTATAACATATAAACACTTTCCCAAAGTATAAAATTATTCATAAACATAATTCACAACGTTAATTGCTGGATAGCAAGACCATGTTAAGGATAAATGTGACACATTTTCTTAGCATTGAATATTTTGGCTGTTCTTCTCTCTTGGGGTGGGGGATGAGGGTAGCTGTCACCTACAGCACTATGGCCAACAGCTGTATGTGCATATCCATTTACATATATTTTTCTCAGTATCTTTTCCTTCTTATGTTAAATTCCCAGAAATGAAGTCATTGGGTCTAAGGGATGCACATTTTTAAGGCTCTTGATAAATACTAACAAACTCTTTCTCCAGACTGTTTTCAATTAAACATGTATGAGGGGGAAAATTATTCCTAAGAGAGTTGGACATTTTGGGTGTCCTTGTAACTAGCAGAATAATGAACAGATGAGAAAAACACTCGTTGAAAGATCTTGAAATTAAAAAAAATAATTTTAAGGTTTATTGAACTTTTTTGCACACGAGTGCGTGTGTGTAATTAGAAAGAAAAAAATTAGGAAGAAAGGCTGGACACACTTTGGGGCCAGCATGAGAAAAGATGGCCTGGTGCCAAGATGTTCTGGGTGTGTGTCCATGTGGAGTCTTCTGTGCTACCTGGATTTAGGCTGTTGCAGGAGTAGCTTGATGTCACCATTACTGTATTTGGTGATTAAATGGCCGATGTGTGCAGCTCTCTAATGTGTGGCTTCTCTCTCCTGCTGCCCAGCTACACGGTGGGCACCGTGCAGGAGAACAACGACCAGGTGTGGAAGTTCCAGAGGTACTTCCTGGTTCAGGAGTACTGCAACCGCCTCAACATCCCCTTCCCGTTCGTCGTCTTTGCCTACTTCTACATGGTGGTGAAGAAGTGCTTCAAGTGCTGCTGCAAGGAGAGAAACACGGAATCTTCGGCCTGCTGTGAGTGGTTTGTCCATTGCTACTCAGGTTCTGAAGCAGGCGTTAGTGCCAGGGAAGGTTGTGTGCTGCATGTTACCACAGGCAGGAACTATCCACAGTTAGTTCACTGCTCACATCTGCACCTCTAAATATCAGGCGTCCAGCCAGCAAGGGAGTGACCCAGGAGAAAGAATAGATGGAAGAGAGCAAGGTGGATCTGCTGGAGAGCCTTATTTTGGGAGAAGGACTTTTGGACAAACATAACCGTAGCGGAAATAGGACGCTGAACTAGCAGAACTTATGGGTTAGTGTCCAATCATGACTGTGGTTTCTTTCCATCGCTTCTGGGAAATTTATTCTCTAGGGAATACGCTGACTCCAGTATGGTGCATGACTTTTGGGGTGGTTGTATTGGTCAGCTTTCTACTCCTATAATGAAACACCAGATGAAATCAACTTATAAAGAAAAGAGGTTTTTAGCTCACAGATCGGGAGGTGCCAACCCAAGACTGGGGAGTCCCATTGCTTTGAGCCTGGTGAAGGCAGTGCATGTCAATGGCAGGGAGCGTGTGGCAGCACCAATCACTTACATCCTGAGCTAGGAAGAAGGCACCGACTCAGAGACCGGGATCTCATAACCCCCTTTGAAGGAATGACCTAGGCCCCGCCTTGCAAAGGGACCACAGCCTCCTAACAGTGCCAGCCTGGGGACCAAGCCTCTAAGAAATGGACCTTTGAGGGAGACTTATCCAAATCATGGCATTCTCCCTCTGCGTGTCAAAGGTTTGTGGCCATCTCATAGTGCCAAAAACATTCCTTCCGTCTTGAGCTTCCCCAAAGTCTTACCTATTCTAGTGTTATTCAGAAATTTAAGTTCAGGGCTGGGCGCCTTAGCTCATATTTGTAATCTCAGCTGCTCGGGAGGTGGAGGTAGGAAGATGGTAAATTCAGGGCCAGAGGCAGTCTGAGTAACGAAGCAAGACCCTGTCTCAAAATAATAATAATAATAACAATCAGGGCTGAAGCTCAGTGGTAGAGCACTTACAAAGTATGTGGAAAGCCCCGTGTGTGTGTGTGTGTGTGTGTGTGTGTGTGTGTGTGTGTGTGTGTGTTGTTATTAGGTGCCATCAAGTGGATTACAACTCATGGCAACCCTATGTACAGCAGATTAAAACACTCCCTGATTCTGTGCCAGGCACACGACCTTATTTATGTTTAAGTCCATTGTTGCAGACACTGTGTCAATCCTTCTGGTGGAGGATTTTCCTTTTTTTCATTGACCTGCCACTCTCCCAAACATGATGTCTTTCTTCAGGGATTGGTCTCTCCTGACTATATGTCCAAATATGTAAGGCACAGTCTAGCCATCCTTGCTTCCAAGGAGCACTCTGGTTGCACTTCTTCTAGGTCAGATCTGTTGGTTCTTTTGGCAGTTCATGGTATATTCAATAGTCATCTGCAGTACCATAATTGAAAAGCATTGATTCTTCTTCTGTCTCCCTTGTTCAATGTCCAGCTTTCACAACCATATGATGTGACTAAAATTACCATGGCATGAGTTGGTCACACCTTCGTTTTCAATGCGACATCTTTACTTTTCAATACTCTAAAGAGATCATTTCCCACAACTTTTCCCAAAGCAATGCGTCTTTTGATTTCTTGACTGCTGCTTCCACAGGTGTTGATTGTAGAGCCAAGCAAAGCCATGTATGTATGTATGTGTGTGTGTGTGTGTGTATATATATACACATATACACAATGTATATAATGTATACATTGAATATATATAGAATATATACATTGAATACACACACACACATATTCAATCTCATTTGAGACTCCATGTACATTCATCTATGAACTCCTGTAAAAATCAAAAAGAAAGTTATATATTTCCAAGATACAATGATGGGACAGGCACACGATAAGCATCCCTACTCCTAAAGGGAGGAATGGAGGAATAGAAAGGAGTGATCAGCCCAAGGCAAGACCAAAACCCCAGCAGGGCAAACATCAGACCCTAAAGCTCCATGTCTAGCATCCAGGGCACACTGTGACACATTATGGGCTCCCAAGAGCATGGGTAGCCCTGCTCCTATAGCTCTCTTGGGCAGGTTTTGCACACTGCCTGCAGCCTCTACCAGTGGGTGTTGCATGATCCTGGCACCTCTGTCTTCCTGTATCTCCATTGCAGTTGCACTGTCACAGCCCCACTTCCTATTGCGCCTTCAGAGGATACTTGTAGGGAGGGACTCTGACCACTTTCTAGCATCCTAGGCATTCTTCTGAACCCTTGGTGGAAGCCAGCATGATCTTGCATGGACTCCTGGTGGAAGCCACCATGACCTTGCATGAACTCTTGCACTGTGCATTCATGCAAAATGAGCATTACATGGATCCCAAGGTCTGCTGCCAGCAGGAACTATACCTGGACCCATTGAACCACTGCTGCAGCAGCAGAGTATTTTGCTGACTGAAATAGGAAAATAGGCTGAGGTGGTCCTGGACATAAGGGCCCTCTGGGCCTATTTTTTTTTTTTTTTTTTTTTTGCAGTACTAGGGGTTGAACTCAGGGCCTCGTGCTTGCATGCTCTGCAAGTGCTGGACCACTGAGCTGCCCCCTCAGCCCATTTTTTTACTTTTGAGACAGGGTCTCTCTAAGTTACGCAGACTGCCTTTTGGAGGGAGGAGGAGCCTGTTGGAGTAGAGGAGGAGTCTGGGGGCTATTTTGCCACCTGCCACTGAGGCACTGCCTGGCCAGCGGCCGGTGCTGATCCCCTGAGCCTGCCTCTTGCACCCTAGGGCTGGCCTGTCAAGGGAAGGCAAGCCTCGCTGCCCTTCCACCCCCGAGTCCACAGCAGAAACGGGGGCTTCTGTTGGGGGCAAGACGCAGGGGCTCACCTCTCCTCAGTTTAGCTGCTGTGTGAAGCTAGGCACTTCTCAGCAGCCCAACACCACTGAAACAGTTTCCTGCTTCCAACGTGGGTAACACACTGTACCTGGGAGAGGGCTCAGCATAAGGCAGACCCTGCTGCACCTCTTTCCATCCTCACAGTGCTTAGGCCTCCAAAACACAGCTTCTGGGTCTTACTTGGTGCCTGGCTGATTTCCCTTGCCCTCTCCCCCAAGTTAATATACATCTATGAGTAGCTTGGATCAGCTGGGATTTAGCTCAGTTGGTAGAGCGCTGCACTGCAGTCTCTGAGGACCTGAGTTCAATTCCCAGCACCGCAAAAATGGGAGAAGGGCCTGGCAATCCACTCCTGAGGCAATTCCGAAACAGTCAGCCATTGAAAACCCTATGAGGGTCTCTATGAGTCAGATACCAACTCGATGGCACCTAACAACAACAACAACAGCATGAGTAGCTTGAAGATGTGGTATGGTAACAAGTCCTGAAAAAGCCTTTTCTGCACAGGATCTGTGATCAGTGCAGATGTTACGGAAATGTGTAGACTTGAATCCAGAAGATGACCTTTCGCAATCTGGGGTAGAAATGGGTTCCTTAATATTTATGAGGCTATGAATTATTCAATTAGTCTTGTCACCCTAGAGGAGGAGAAATATGTTTTCTTTACCTGTCTGGGGCTCATGGCGGAGGCTCCTCTAGCAAAACATAGACTAGCAAGGAAAGGGTGTGTGGGGCAGCCTAACACAAATTTCATGGGATAGAGGAGACTTCAGAAGGAAGTGAAGGTGTGAAGAGACAAACTTGAGAGTTTTTTTCTGGTAGGGTTAATGAAGATTGGAACGTGGTAATGAGAGGTGCAGGGGCAGAGATCCCCCTCTGACAGTGATGAACTGGGGGGAGCCTGGCGAGGCCACGGGGTCCAGACTCCTCTCCATGTCCTTGCGCGTTCAGAGATTTGGGGGTTTGTTTTCCTCATGTAAGGAGAGCCCCGCTCACACAAGGGTCTCATGACCTCCAGGTCAAGGTCAAAAAGTCCACCTCACTTTTACGACCTGCTTCTAGGGAGAAGGATGTGGGAGGGTCAGAGAGACTCTCCCATTTCTGTTTTTTCTCAAATTTCTCAGATTCCTTCAGCTCTATTTAATATGGCAAGATACCATATTTGGGGGTAGTGTTTCCTGAACCCCACCCCAGCCCTTATATCCTAGACCACCAAGAATCAGTGAAAAGGTCCTCATAAAAGGTCTAAATAAGAGGAGGAAGGTTAGAAAGGAGAATCAGCAGACTCTTACAATTTCCAAAAGCAAGAGCCTACCGACCTCATTTCTGGCAGCCCTCTCTGGAAGAGACTGATTTGTTTCTTATGGAACCCGCTCCACGTGCACCGCAGATCTGGATTTAAAGATGGCGGAAGTGCAGGGTGGATGGAAGCTGTGCACAGGAAGGGGAAGCACAGCCTGTGGAGGGGCAGGGCGGGGTGGGCCTCCAGCAGCGTCTGGAGAGGAAATGCCGTAAGAGCTGTGGCAGCGTGGGAGGCATCTGTTCCTTCGCAAATGTTACCCGTCTTTCTGGGGACACAGCCATGGGGAAGGCACGCAGGGCTGGGCTCTTGGGCCGTGGTCCAGTAAGGTGGGGCAGAGAGTGTCAAAGGGAGCCGAGAACACAGGCAGAAAGGGGGCATGGGGAGCATTGGTACGACATATACCTGTCACGTGTTCACCGCGTGGTCACCGGGCACTGGGGGTACAGTACTCAGTGGGATGGAAGCTCTTTGTGCCCTCAGCCAGGCTCATACACTAGGAACTGAAGAATGGAACTGAATAAGCCTTCACTGAAAAGGGTGGGCCCCACTGATCTCAGAGAACGTCCGGGACACTGGGATAGCCACACTGTGGGCATTCAATCCTGGACCACAGTGGGTGGGGAAGACGTTCTAGAGGAAAAGCTGTGTAAACTTCTTCTGTCTCCCTTATTCAATGTCCGAGGCTGGGATTTAGCTCAATTGGTAGAGCGCTGTGCTGCAGTCTCTGAGGTCCCAAGTTCAATTCCCATCACCACAACAATGGGAGAAGGACCTGGCAACCCACTCCCAAGGCAATCCCGAAACAGTCAGCCATTGAAAACCCTATGAGGGTTGCTATGAGTCGGATACCGACTCGATGGCACCTAACAACAACAACAACAACATTCAATGTCCACCTTTCACAAGCATATGATGCGACTGAAAATACCATGGCTTGTGTCAGGTGCCCTTCATCTTCCATGTGACATCTTTACTTTTCAACACTGGAAGCTCAGCTGAAACCTGTCCACCATGGGCGACCCTACTGGGATCTGTAATACTGGTGGCATAGCTTTCAGCATCATGCAACATGCAAGTCCCTATAGTATGGCAAATTGACAAGTGAGGTCCCACTGGATGCGTGGCCCTTTTCTCCACATCCTGCCAGTGTAGAGTACAGTCATTATTTTCACCCTGCTGATTTTCTGGTGGGAGAAGGACATGGCAACCCACTCCCAAGGCAATCCCGAAACAGTCAGCCATTGAAAACCCTATAAGGGTCGCTATGAGTCAGACTCGACTCGACGGCACCTAACAACAGCAACAACAATTTTCTGGTATGGTCAGTGAAAACGCTACTGCACCATTTCAGCTACCATTTCCGGATTGCCGCAGAGGTTGGCAATTTTTTCTTGGTCACTTCTCCGTCTTGTTCTGTGGCCTGGGTTGAGGTTTAAGTAGTCCTCTTGGGATTCTACATATTTTTTAGCTTGAAGAAAAGACATGGGAAACTACTCTGCTTGGAAAAATACAATTGAAAAAATTCAGTTGAGGATGATTTTCTAACGTGAATAACCACCATTAAAAAATAAATATGCGTTTGCTAAATGGGATTTGCTTAAAACCAGCCACATGCATGTTGATTCTGCCTTTGAACCCAGTTAATTCTTTGCAAATCCAGGAAGCTATTATAATTTCTAAACTCTAACATATGAATGGATAAGCTTAAATAGTAAGAGTAAAAATGACATACATGGATTCCGGGGGGCCACCTACACACATATGTGCTTTCGTATCTGCAGAAGTTCTTAAGGGGTTTGACGGGTGTTGCATCTGTGTCTTCAACGTAAGGTGGCATGATGATCTTCTGTTTTGCTTGTCTACCATCTGAAAGGCTCAGGCATTATAAGAAATTCTATTAAGAATATTCCTGGAACATGTCCCAGGCCAGTTTTACAGCATGCCTTGGCTTCAATACAAGGGAAAGGTTAGAGCTAAGAATTTTCTTTGCGATCTACACCCAGACAACATGTTGCAGGAGAACAGGAATAATGTCGTGGGTTGATTTTTCTCCACTCCAAAGTTTCTACCCTGGTTTTAGGTTGAAGGTTGGCAAACTGTTAGTAAAACTGAATGGCTTAGCATTTTTATGTCATCAACATGGAAGTGGAGCACATAGCCACGCGAGAACCAAATTCCTTAGTGGAATGATTTTGCTAAGTTGCAAAACACCCAGGCAAGACTTGAGTCTCTTTCTATTTAGAATGAAGATGGTATTCTTATTTCGAGCAGGCAGCTCCAGTTGCTTCTTGTTGCCAAGAAATCCATTAATATTCCATCGTTCTCCTGCCGTCCCTAGTAAGCACTGATAGTCAGAGCAGCCTGTGCCAGACAAATCTAATTTCCTAGTTCCAGAGTCTCACAAAAGTCCTTTGTTGTTGTTGTTGTTAGGTGCCGTCAAGTTGTGTTCTACTCATAGAGACCCTCATAGGGTTTTCAATGGCTGACTGTTTCGAGATTGCCTTGGGAGTGGATTGCCAGGTCCTTCTCCCATTGTTGCGGTGCTGGGAATTGAACTCGGGACCTCAGAGACTGCAGCGCAGCGCTTTACCAACTGAGCTAAATCCCAGCCACAAAAGCCCTAGCAGGTGCTGATTTAGGAAAGAAGGGGCAGATGAGACAATTGGAATGTTTTTCTTTTCCCGTTATTCAAGGTTTCAGAAATGAGGACAAGGAGACTTTGGCATGGGAGAGCGTCATGAAGGAAAATTACCTCGTCAAGATCAACACGAAGGCCAACGACAACTTGGAGGAGTACGTCACTCTCTCACTTCTTCACCGCGGAGCCCCCTTGGTATATGAAAGATGGCGGAACAGAGGCAGCTCTCTGCGCATGCGCCGTATCAGAGCATTCTCAACAGAGAGTGATAGCGCCTCAAAGATATTCCCCAGGCAATTCAACTTGGGTGCCAGCCTTTCAAGAAGGGAACCCCCACACACACTATCCTGATTGTTGCTCAGGACCCCGGGAGAGAAAGAGGTACTTGCGGGTTTCAGTGGAGGACATGGAACCAGGTAACAAGAGCTGAGGCTGTGGAGGTGAGTTCTAGGAAGATGCACTGGTCCTGGGCAATTGGCGTTATCTTGCAGGAACCACACACCTGTTTATCTCTGGGGTCTGGAAGTGTAAACATTAGAAGATGATCTGCTACAAGCTGTCCCTCGGACATCACTTCTTCCTGAACACGTTTTTAATTTCATGGAGTTGTTGTCTGTGTATGTCTATGTGATTTGTAAATACAGTCACATAACATCTTCTAGGGGCTGGGATTTAGCTCAGTTGGTAGAGTGCTGCTCTGCAGTCTCTGAGGTCCCGAGTTCGATTCCCAGCACCACAAAATGGGAGAAGGACGTGGCAACCCACTCCCAAGGCAATCCCGAAACAGCCATTGAAAACCTGATGAGGGTCGCTATGAGTCAGATACCGACTCAATGGCACCTAACAACAACAATATCTTCTAGAACTAGATATGTCACAGCCATGTCGGCAGGCGGTCCACGGTGACACGTTCTAGTCTGTGGAGGCATGCCTTTCCAATCAGGAAAGTTAGCATTCCTCACTAACAGCTGTCACTCTTCCTGACAGCTTGAGACACATCCCAGAACGCACTCTGCAAAGTAGGAATGAATAAGCGCACCTGATTGCTTTGTTAGGTTGAACAGAGCTATGGGGAGGCCTGGGTGCTCTTTCTCCTGGAAAACAAGGCAGATGTCTTGAGTTCCTAGACTCTGAGATCTAGGGTGTGGAGACAGGGACAGACTTACCACCCCCCTCAGCAGAGGTAGCATTTATTTGCTGTCTTAATTGGGTTGAGAAAGGAGTTCTACTTCATTTGAGTATTAGGGAAAAAAAAAATCAGAAAGGGCAATACAGCTCGCCTTTGAGCTGAAAATGAAAATGATCTTTGTCCTGTCCTTTGAAAGACCAAAATGGAGCCGTAGAGCCCTCTCCCGGTCTCTCTCCTTCTCTCATTTCTTTAATTTCCTTGCAGAATGAGGCACCTGTTTAGACAACTGGATATGAAGGTAAGGCTCTATGTATATTTTGGGAACAATTCTTTTTATATTTAATATCTCCAGCTTTCAGCTAGAGGCTGGTGCATATGCTCAGCAAATAAAAGAAGTTAATTGTAAAAGAAATAGACATGACTCTGTTCTGCATTCAGCTATCTGGGGGCTTCTCATGCTCCCAGCCCACATGGGGAATAGTTCTGAAGTGCCCCTCCCTGTCTCTGTCTAACCCAGGGTCTCCTTCTTTAGCTCTCCACTGCGAAGGGAGATGAAGATGTTTGCAATTATAGGCAAACACCGGAAAGGACCAGAAGAGCTGTTTGGGAGCCTGCAAGCCTCCGTGTGAGGCTTTGGTGCCAATAGAATTTGTTACCTACTTAATTTGGAGGGCACTGTGAGCGTGCACATGCACACAGGAGCACTGGGCATGTGGAGGAAGCCGGAAATGATGAGCACATTCAGCAGCTATTACCAGCCATCTTTAAGTTAGGGGAGGAAGAAGAAGTGGTATTTGGGTATTTGGTGTTTTATCACAGTGGTTTGATAACAAGAAAGCCATCCTGGTGATTATATATATATATATATGTATATATGTATATATATACATATATATAGATAAACCTGCAGCCATAGCCCTGTGGCATCCGATCCTGTCAGATCTTGGAAGCTAAGCAGGGTCAGGCCTGGTTAGTACCTGGATGGGAGACCGCCTGGAAACACCAGGTGCTGTAGGCTTGGGAGAAGGACCTGGCAACCCCCTCCCAAAAAATCAATCCGCCATTGAAAACCCTATGCACAGCAGAGAAGCACTGACAATCGTGCTTTCCCGGTTGTACAGAGGGTCGCTATGAGTTGGATACCGACTCAACGGCACCTAACAACAAAAACAACTATATATATATATATGTATATATATATATATATATATATATATATATATATATATATACACACACACACACACATACATACATACATACATACATACATATATATATGTATATGTATATATGTGTGTGTGTGTGTTTGTGTATATATATGTGTATATATGTATATATACACACGTATATGTTGTTGTTGTTGTTAGGTGCCATTGAGTCAGTATCCAGCTCATAGCGACCCTACTTACAACAGGCGAAACACTTACTGTCAGTGCTTCTCTGCTGTGCATAGGGTTTTCAATGGTGGATTGAATTTTTTGGGGGTGTGGGTTGTCAGGTCCTTCTCCCAAGTCTGCAGCACCTGGTGTTTCCAGGTGGTCTCCCATCCAAGTACTAACCAGGCCCAACCCTGCTTAGCTTCCAAGATCTGGCAGGATCGGATGCCACAGGGCTACGGCTACAGGCAAACCATGTATATGTATGTATATGTATATGTATATATACATACACATGTATATGTATATATATTTATTTTTCCTTAAGGGCAAAACATGGTAGTTCTCTTCCTTTCATTGTTCTTATTGTTAGGTGCCATCAAGTCGGTGTCTGACTCGTAGTAACCCTACGTACAACAGGCAAAGCACTATTGTTGTGCTTCTCTGCTATTCATAGGGTTTTCAATGGCTGCTTCCTTCCATTAGAAGGATTTTAATATTGATTCAGTCTTCCAGTCTGTTACTGGTTTGTTCAGCTTTTGTATTTCTTCTTGATTGAGTCTTGGTGGGTTGTATATGTTCTGAGAGCTAAATTGAGGTTCCACTACCAGAGTGACTCACAACTTGCCCTTGAGGGAAATGAAGGGGAGCTAGAGGAGGGTACTGACACTGTGCCTTTTGTGGGACACTTATGTACATGGCGAGTGGCCTAATACCTAGTTGCCTGCTGTGTGATCTGTGGGTCCCTCACATGGGAGCCGTGTTTATACCAGCAGATAGCTTTGTGGCTCCAGTCTCACATGTGTCCATTTCATGCCTGTCTGTCCATGACTCCGGCATTGGGAGCCTAACTTTGTGCTCTCCTGGGCGTCTGGGGCAAACTCAGCCTGGGGAAGCCTGTTACTCTTCAGACGAAAGGTGCAGATTCCGCACACCAATGACAAAGGGTTTGTCAATTTTGCTTACCTCTTCAAAAAACCAATTCTTAGTCTTACTGATTTTTTTCTATTGTTTTTCTATTCTCTATTTCATTTAGTTTGCTCTTAGGATCATTCGCTCTACCTTAAATAGCTTATTAAAGTCATTTACTATTAACAAAATCTCCTGTAGGGAATAAAAAAATTTCTCCATCTCATTATATCAGAAAACAGCATTACTTACACATGACCTTAAGTCTTTAAGTAGGGATCTTACTGTGTCTTAGTAATTTAGGCAGCCTTTAGCTCTTATAGTTTTCTTTCTTTTTTTTTTAGTTAAAAGAAGTTTTTATTGGAAATAATGTTTAACCATAGGGTTTTATTTTCCTTGAGTGAGTAGCATAGTAAGTTGGGAACCAGCTATATAGAAATTACATTCTGTCTATGAATTTTTATCAAGTGTATCAGTGTGGCAAATAATTTAAAATGAGCTCATAAATCTTATGCAATAAATGTGTGAAACATGCTTGCCTCAGGAATAGTTCTATTCTGCCTTTTATTTAAGTTATGTTTTAGTGTTTTCTGTTCGTGTGGATGTCTGTGTTATGGGGAGACCTTTCATATCATATTCATGTCATATCATTATTTTTATTAGAAGCATGCTTTTACAAAGCAAAACTTTGTCAGTATGTGATAATTTGATTGGCATGGTGTTGCCTCTGGCATGATTTCTCCATATTACTCCTGTGTGACATGGAGGTTGTCCTGTGGGAACCACTAGTGATTTACATTTGAGTAAAGCTAATATTGGGCTGGGATTTAGCTCAGTGGGTAGAGCGCTGCGCTGCAGTCGCTGAGATCCCGAGTTCAATTCCCAGCACCGCAAAAATGGGAGAAGGACCTGGAAATCCACTCCTAAGGCAATCCCAAAACAGTCAGCCATTGAAAACCCTACGAAGGTCCCTATGAGTCGGATACCGACTCGACGGCACCTAACAACAACAACAATAACAAAGCTAATATTAACTGGTTTACTAATTAGTTTATGAATGACTAGTGATCTAATTTGATTTTAGAAAGCGATCAATGCACTGCATCTAAAATATCCCATGCCATTGTCACTCTCCCTCCCCCAGATATGCCATATTTGCTATTTAATGTACAAAGCTGTTTCATGGAAAAACCAGAGAACAGTTATCTAACACTGACCATCAGAAGATTTATCTTAAGACTAGTTCTGTTTTTTTTTTTTTTCCTTTCCAAGCTTAATGATCTCAAGGGTCTTCTGAAGGAGATTGCTAATAAAATCAAATAAAACGGCATGAACCGTCATGGAGAAAAAAACCTAATTAGAACAAGGTGAGTTGTTCCAATACTTTTCTCTTTGCTCTGAAAATTTACACATTTTAAAACCATGACAATCTTCTTATTTTTATAATGATATCATCAGGTTTGAAAGTAATGCATTGCACAGAAAAAAATTGAATAATTTAGAGATGAAGAGATGAAGATGTGTAAGCCCCTCCTCACATTTCTTTCCTCTCTGCTAGAGTGCTGCACTGTAGTCTCTGAGGTCCCGAGTTCAATTCCCAGCACCGCAAAAATGGGAGAAGGATGTGGCAACCCACTCCCAAGGCAATCCGGAAACAGTCAGCCATTGAAAACCCTATGAGGGTCGCTATGAGTCGGATACAGACTTGACAGCACCTAACAGCAACAACAACTGCTAGCTGTAGGGTGCAAATAGCCTATAGGGTCTTCCTAAAAGTGTTTGCAAACTATCTGCCTATTTTGACATAAATTGAAACAAAGTCACACTGTTCTAAGATTTGCTATTTTTCTCCCCCTTAACACTATATCATGGATAGCTTCATAAATCCTTGCTTAAAAATGTACTTTATTCTTATAATTCATTATTTTTATTGCTACAGGATATGTAAATGTATGTTGATCACCTTTTTACTAGTCAGAAATGTTTTGTGAGGCCTTTGAGGTTTTTAGCAATAGTTCATTTGCATAACAAAAATGTATTTCAATTAACTGGCAACACTGAATGCAAGGCTTTTCTCCAGGTTCTTACCATTTGCTTTAATTATGTTTTCCCATTATCTGTTCAAATCCTGAAATCAAATGTTGAGAATGTTGTAAGGACATGAGAAGTTAGGGAAAAACCAGCAATGGACATTCCACGGGACTAGAAGTTTTGAGGGTCCCTCCTTCCTTTGATCAATATTTATTGAGGGTTACTGAGGGCCAGGCCTGGGGTTTAGCTCAGTTGGTAGAGTGCTCCTCTGTACTCTCTGAAGACCACAGTTCGATCCCTAGAACCACAAAAAGGGGAGAAGGACATGGCAATCCACTCCCAAAGCAATCTCCAGAACAATCAGCCATTGAAAACCCTATACAGGTTACTATGAGTTGGACCCGAATGAATGGCACCTAACAACAACAGAAATACCGAGGGCCAGGAGCTGTGCTGGATCCCACCCTAACCTCTCCCATTGATCTCTGCCTGTGGTAAATAATTAAACTGTAGAATTTCCCTTCACAGAGTGGTTGTGCAACAGAAATCATGGTGCATAAGGTTCCTTTTGGGGCTGGGATTTAGCTCAGTTGGTAGAGCTCTGCTCTGCGGTCTCCGAGGTCCCGAGTTCGATTCCCAGCACCACAAAATGGGAGAAGGACGTAGCAACCCACTTCCAAAGGCAATCCTGAAACAGTCAGCCATTGAAAACCCTATGAGGGTTGCTATGAATGGGACTCCACTTGACGGCACCTAACAACAACAACAAGGTTCCTTTCAATCTTTCTGGCCATTCAACTCTTTGAGTTCTGACAGTTACAGATCATAGTTAAAAGCCCTCTCTTATGGAAAGGTTCGTTAGAGCAAGATGGATGCATATCTGATCGAATCTGAAAGGCAAGTACAGTTTTTTGATGTGCCCAAGAATATAGGCTTTTTGTATTCAGGAAGAACCCATATCAGCTGTTTCACAATGATGTTTAGTAAAAATACCACTAACCTTATAATAAATGATAGTCTGGATTATGAAACACTTACCATCTTGCTTAATTTATAAGCTGAAAGGTAGAAAACAATTAGGGACAGACAAAACAATTACAATGATAAAAAAAGAGTTGTAATAATCAGAAAAGATTCAAATTCGTACCTGCACATCCATCTCTGAAAGGTCTGATCTTCTCATCTCTTATTCTTTTTCATATATGTTGACTATGAGTACAATGCATGCAGTGGTAGCCCTGTGGCGTCCGATCCTGTCAGATCTCACAAGCTAAGCAGGGTCGGGCCTGGTTAGTACCTGGATGGGAGACCACCTGGGAACACCAGATCCTGTAGGCTTGGGAGAAGGACCTGGCAACCCCCTCCCAAAAATCAATCCGCCATTGAAAACCCTATGAACAGCAGAGAAGCACTGACAATAGTGTTTCCCCTGTTGTACAGAGGGTCGCTATGAGTCGATACCGACTTGACGGAACCTAACAACAACAACGAGTACAATGGGCAAATTGGCCAGTTTCCTTCTCGTCCACCTGTCCTTTGCTTAACCTTTGACCCTTGTTAATATATTGAGAGTTAATTATTGGTGAACAAAAATGTCCTGGGAGAAGAACGTCCCTCATTTCTGTGTATGTGCTGGGTCACATGCGTGCAGTCATCCAAGGAAGAAAGAGGATGACAGAAAAAAGCATCTGAGAAAACAAGTGTCCCATGAGCTCTTCACACTGACATCTTTAGAAACAATGAATTTAGCAAGGTTGTTTTTTGTGTACTTGTTATTTCTAAATACAAGATCTTTTTTATTTACATTGTCCTATCCTTAAGAAGCCCTGCAGCTGTAGATCTGTAGCATCTGATCCCAACAGATCTGGGAAGCTAAGCAGGGTCAGGCCTGGTTAGTACTTGGATGGGAGACCGCCTGGGAACACCAGGTGCTATAGGCTTGGGAGACGGACCTGGCAACCCACTCCCAAAAATCAGTCTGCCATTGAAAACCCTGTGAACAGCAGAGAAGCACTGACAACAGTGTTTTACCTGTTGTATACAGGGTCGCTATGAGTCAGATACCGACTCAATGGCACCTAGCAACAACAACATCCTTAAATTCACTGAAAATCCAGTTTTACAGACAACCAGCTATGTGCAGCTAAGACTTTGTTCTTCCAGTGGCTCCTGATTCTTCTTTCTCTGGAGGGATAAGGGTGATTTTCTTTCTATGGAGTAGGGTCAAGGGAAGAGACTGTCATCTCCTGGTGGGCGTGAGCTGGCACCTGTCAAGGTGGGCCAGGGATCTGACCACAGGGCACGGGGGTTTACCAGCTCTCCCATCTCCTTCCATGAATCAGCCTTCGGTCCAGTCATCCGTGATCAAATAAATACGTGATCTCCCCCTCTGTGGTTGGAAGGAGGTGAGAATTCAGGGCGAGAGTCAGCCAATTGATTTCTCCTGCGTTTATACTTAAGGAGTCAGCACCCTACCCGAAAACTGGGGTGGAAGGAAGGACTTTGGAGGCTGTTCACCCCCTAGATTACAATGACAGATTCTTGTGTTTGCTGCACTTACGTTCTGAAAGTGAAGGAGCCTCAAGTTTTTCTTTGGGAGTCATCCTAAAACTGCATTTCGATAAATTATTTCAATTTTTTATTTTATTATCAACTCATTTTTTTAAATTTATGTAGAAACTACTGAGCTAAGAAAGCCCTCAGCAGCTTTCTGGGCTTTAACCTGAAATGGTTGATCTTTGAATGAGTGGATCTTTGATTACCAAACCATTCACAAGCAAGTCACACCAGCCAAATAGCCAGAACACACATTTTTCAGAGAAAAACATTTCAGAGCCATTTAAATATCTAAAGAAAATCTCTCAGCTTTTGGTGGTAATTTGGACCTATTCCAGTATATTCCCAACCTATTTGTAAACAAACCAGGTCCTGCCTGAGGATTGTTGTTGTTGTTGTTAGGTGCTGTCGAGTATCCGACTCATAGCGACCCTATGTACAACAGGCAAAACACCATTGTCAGTGCTTCTCTGCTATTCATAGGGTTTTCAATGGTGGGTTGATTTTTGGGAGTGGGTTGCCAGGTCCTTCTCTCAAGCCTACAGCACCTGGTGTTCCCAGGCGGTCTCCCATCCAGGTACTAAACAGGCCTGACCCTGCTTAGCTTCCGAGATCTGACTGGATGGGATGTCACAGGGCTACGGCTGCAGGCATGCCTGAGGACGGAAGTGCAAAACCTATTCTGAAAACTGTTCTTTCTTTGTTTTCCCAGGCAAAACCAGCCACCTGAATTGACAGGTTCAAGGACAGCTGATGAACATTTCGCTACTGACCACTGCAGGAGAGCTGCTCAGGTGCTGGGGTGCAAAGCAGGTGGTTTTTCATCCCTCTGGTGGGCTGAAATCTGAGTGCAAAGGGGATGATGGATCCCTCACTTGCCATGGATGTGAAGGAAGCTGACTTCCTGCAGTATGCCTCTACCCGAAGGTGCCTGGGACTTTCTGTCTCTCAGGACCCAGTACTGGCGGTTGAGTGTTTTCGTTTGTTCTAGCATTTTCCTTTTCCCTTCAGCTTTCTTCCTTTGGACCCGGGCATCCAGTAGGAGAACATTTCTCCTATGAAAAGGACCTGGTCCGGCTTTTACTCCTGTCATTTTGTTTACTTCCAATTTGATTCTCTGCTTATTCCGTGTTTGCGTTATGTGACAAATTCATTGGCATATTGTGAGAAGTCTTCTGAATCGGGCTAGAGTCTGAAACTCCCTAGGGCAGGAGGACCTGTGGTTGTCAGCAGGAACAATGTTCATTTCTCATGATGCTTCTCATCTGCTGAGGGAGGGGCTTACCCAGAGTCGGTCTTCCTCCCCCTCCCCCTCACCCCCCTTTACCTCTCCCTCTCCCTCTCCCTCTCTCTCCATCTGTCATCCCAGGACCTCTGCTGAAGGGATCGACCCCGTTCCTAATAATGTGAAAAGCCACCCAAAGTGGAGCCTGGGAGGCAGCCCCGATTTTGTCTTCACTGGGCACTCCTCTTTCTCATTCTTCGTTTTCCATTAAACATAAGACAAGCCTGTTATAGAAAATTTAGACCACACAGAGATGTACAAAGAACATAAACAGCTGCCCACTGCTAAAGCTCACCACAGTTCACATTGCCAGATCCTTTCCAAGTCTAGTTTTTATTTCCCTCTTAACTTTTTCTTTTCTTTTTTTTTTTTGTGGTACTGGGGGTTGAACCCAGGGCCTCACACTTACATGCTCTGCAAGTGCTGGACCACTGAGCTGCACCCTCAGCCCATTTTTTACTTTTTTTTTTTTTGAGACAGTGTCTCACTAAGTTACACAGACTGCCTCTGGTCTTGAACTTGTGATCCTCCTGCCTCCGCCTCCCCAGCTGCTGGAATTACAGGCGTGCACCACCATGCCCGGCTTCTCTTTTAACTTTTTACATAATTTCCTCCTACTGCATACACAACTTTGCATAGGTTTTTTCACTTAACATTTTACCAAAGATGTTTTCTTTACAGTCACACCGTTCATAAACATTATGTCAATAATTGTATAATATTCCACCTCTCATGATTTTCATAATGTAGGTCATTGACAGCCATTTCCAGTTGGCCATTGAGATGAACATGTTTGTGCATGAATCTTTTTTTCTGAATTTGGGAAAATTTCCCAATGTAGAGTCCTTGAGGTATCTATTGATTATGAACTATTTATAGGGCTTTTTCATAAATGCATAGCAAATAGGAATTATCAACTTCAGCATCAGTTATGCAATATATGAAGCATCATTTATTAAAATACAATATTATATTTAATCCTTAGGAAGGAGCTAATGTGCTTATTTAAATGTTATGGATGGGGAAGGCATTGATATGGAATTGGAAAAATTATCGTATTTGAATACTCCTTGTTCTAGCTTTCTCTAGGAGTCGGGGTATCTGAGCTCAAAAGAGAAGTGTTGGAAGCACATGAAGCAATTTAAATGCTCCTATTTAGTTTTCCAGGCTGGGATTTAGCTCAGTTGGTGGAGTGCTGTGCTGTAGTCTCTGAGGTCCTGAGTTCAATTCCCAGCACCGCAAAGATGGGAGAAGGGCCTGGCAATCCACTCCCAAGGCAATCCCGAAATAGCCATTGAAAACCCTATCGGTGTTGTTATGAGTCGGATACCGACTTGACAGCACCTAAAAACAGCATTTAGTTTTCCAGCTTTGAATAGACTGTAAACTCAGTGGCTGAAGAAGGGAGTATCAGAAGGAAGCTATTAAATGAGCATCCAATTAGGAAAACTTACAAAAGCACTCACCCCCCAAAAGTTTATTTTCATTCTGTCTGGGTGGTGGTTAAAATGGCTATTCACACATGAACACAAATAAAAGGTGCCTTTTTACTTAAATCCAATCCCAGCCTCAGTGGAAATCGTACTCAATAGAGTCCATCAATCCATGTTTTCAGAAGCAGAAAGTAGATGAGGCAAAATTTGCATGACAAAAATGGTCAATGACTGGAAAGCGCAGAATTTCTTTGTCAGTGAGAGCACATCACTTCCATTTCACCACGGCATCCCAAATACCTGCCATTTCTGAAACCGTTAAGAATAAGGTCATGTCCTCTCCATATGGATTGGAAAAATGAAGTCTATGGCGGCACGTAGGATTGTGCAGAGGGAAAATCAGTCTCAGCCTCTTGCCTTCCGTTCAAGTGGAGAATTTGAATAAGAGAAGTAAATTAAATGTAAAATGCCTCAGAAGACAGAGAGAGCATCATCTGTTTGCTCTAATGAATTTCTCTGTACATTCATACTTCCCCTGACTACGTTCCAATTGGCTTATGAAGCAGCCCGGTGAACATATCCGTATCAGTAACAAGAGACAGGCTCCCATTGAACGTAGCGAGAAGATTGGACAAGATTCAGAACTCACTTGTCTCAGCCAGGGCACTGTTAAGACTTTCCAATTCAGCAACTCTGCTAGGTGTTTCTGCTTGGCGACTCTACAGGATTTTTGCATATGC